>PVJX010021357.1:0-18272 GCA_004027295.1 Dolichotis patagonum | reverse complement strand
CAGACACTTGTTATGTTCAACGGAGGCCTGCAACCACTTGGTCGTCAAGCCAGGGTGACTGCACTGAGTGTGCTGGGATAGCGGGGCACACTGATCTCATTGGAGATGTTTATGCTCGCCAGACACCTGGCCCCGTGCTGAAAACGGCCGCATATACTCTGTGGAACCCCTGTCTGCACCCAGGTGGTGGATCCACTCAGAGGTCCCCCAAATACGAATGCAGTGCCCCTTAGATGGCCGCTGCAAGGCCACCCCCGCCTGTGTACCCTCATGCACCCCGAGCTCCGCAGCTCTGGAAATGCGCTGTTGGAGGGAGCCGGTTTTTAAAGGAGTTAAAATCCAATTTGCTCCTGCTGCTTATGCCTTCTCTAGTCTGATGTGTTTTTGATAAAAAAATTTTTTTGATCAATAAAAATAAAATCTGTTACTCGCACCCTGTGGCAATTATTGTTCCCAGCCCAGTTTGCTGGATCTTGATGGAATAAATAATGTTATTTTCCCAAAATGTGGCTGGTCACCAATAACAGTTACATTAAAATAGCTGGGAGGGGGAGAATGGAAAACACGGGTTCTCAGAGGGCAGAAATCAAGCTTCCTAGGATGTGGAGGTGAACAAAACATTTGAGGGGGAGGAGCAGGCTGAGGCTGGTGGCCTCTGTGGCGCTCAGGTGACTATGACCACACTTTTTCCTTATGCCGGTCCTGAGCTTTGCACGAGTAACTGTGTCTTCCCAGGCATGGATACTAAGCCAGGTCTAAGGATGAGACCCAGACCAGGACAGTCACTCACCCAGGGTCACACAGCTCTGTGCATCTGTGTCAGCACTTGAACCCAGACCCCTTTGCCACTTCACCCACCTTCAAAAAGTCTTGAAAAGGCTTTGGAAATTGTAGAAAAGTGAACATACAGATGTTGCGGGCCCTATGCTCTTCACCTCCCTCTTTCCCCTTAGCGCTGTGCTGACCTTGCCCCCAAATAACCCTGCAAGGTGTTATTTAAATGTTCAGCACTCTGCAGGCATGGTGGTGCACATATATAATCCCAACCCTCAAGAGGCTGAAGCAGGAGGATCGACACAAGTTCAAAGTCAGCCAGCCAGGGCTATGTAGTGAGTTCAAGCCCAGCCTGGACTACAGAATCTCAAAATACAAAGCAAACAAAGAGTCCAGTGCCCTTGGGCCAAGACTGCACTCAGGGGAGTGGATGAGGCCTCCTGGAGCCTAATGATGCTCCCTCTCATGTGCAAGGCCCACAGTGGGTGTATATGTGTGTGTGTGTGCACGCGCACTGGTGGTACACATATGTGCCTGTAGGCTTGCAATTCCAGGAACTTTTCCTTTGGGGACTGATTTATGAACAAAAGCTAGACCTTTTATTAAAAGAATTACAGGTATCCTGCACGAGATTGGGGGTGGGGAGAGGTGGCTGAAGGCCTCAAAGGCTAAGCTAGACCGTCAGGTCACTCCAGGAGGTTGGGGGACCTGGTGTCTGGATTCAAGGGGAGGTGGCGAAAGAGGAGGAGATAGCAAGGGAGACTCTGGCAGTGAGGACCATGCAGGGGGCCTAGGAGGAGGAAAATGTTGGCTGAGAGGTTGTGCTGATCACCCCTGGACAGGGTGCAAGCATTTGCTGGGTGTCAGTATGTGACAAACTCTGGCCATATTTTCTTTCACATCACCCTGTCCTCTCCACCAACAAGGAACTGGAAGCTTCTTGGGGAGGCTTGTTTGTTGTTTGGTTTTTTGAGTCAAGGTCTCGCTATATATAGTTCAGGCTGGTCTTGAACTATCCTATTATGTACCCCAGGCTGGCCTGCAGTTCACCGTAATCCTTCTGCCTCAGCCTCCTGAGTGCTGGGATTACAGGCATGTGCATCATGCTTGGCTTGGCTGTTTCAAAAATTCATTCTTTTGTGGTACTGAGGATCGAACCTGGGGCCTCATGCATGCTAGGCAAGTGCCCTACCACTGAGCTATACCCCTAGCTCTGCAGTCCCATTTTTAAATGAAGAAATGGAGAGTCCAGTAAAAGCAGCAACCCAAAGGCGGAACCAAGGTTCAGGATTCGCATTCAGGCCCACCAAGCACCGCAGAGTGCTGGGAGGGAAATGTCTCTCTTCAAAACCAGCTCATGGGGCCCCTCAGCGGCCATTTCCAGCTCCCACCCCTCCCTGGCTCAGCCCCCTGCCCTCTAATTAGATTCCCCTGGAAATAAGAGTGCATTGTGCAGTTCCGCTAAAGGCAAACTGATTTTACAATTTCTTTTCTTTCCTCCTCTTTAATAACTCACAATGTCTCAAGGAGGTTTTACTTAGGACTCGCACACTGGAAAATTATTCTGTCTCTCATGTACTCATTTTTCTCTTGAGCAAAATTGAAAGCTGGATTTCTCCTCTGCCCTGGCCCCCTCTCCTTGCTTACCTTGTGCCCAGAATATTCTAGTCCTTCTCATCACTTCTGTGGCCCTCTCTACCTGGAAAAGCGCCTATCTTTCTGATCCCCAGTGTGAAACACCGGTGGCCCCCTGGCTGGTCTGGGGGACAGTTCAGAGTCTTTCAGAAGTTTGGGGAGGGGGAGCTGACCGAGTGGCTCCACTTTGAGATGCATTTGCCTCCAGAGAACTCGTCTGGCTCCAGCACTTCTGAAGTAGAAACCGGGCCAGTTTGGGGCCTTTATTGGCCCCATCGGGTTCCCGTTAAGTGTCAGAGAGTAAATTATAAACAAATGGGCCCATTTCCATTTCTGAAGGCATCTCCAGCCCTGCATGGGCCGCCCCATGGAAGGGCACATCGGAAATGGGGCCCGGTGGGACCAGGAGCCAGGTGGATGGCGTTGCGGCAGCCTGGGCTATGTCTGTGCAGCCCACAGCCCTCCAGGCCAGCAGGGTTTCCTGTGTGATGGGCGATGGAAAGACAGACGGCTGGCTGCCCTCGGGGACTGTGAATCTGGACCCCGAGTCAACAGGTTTCATGAATTAGGGGGTGGAGAGCTCTGCCCCAAGGGGTGTGCTTGGCGAGAGACCAGGCCTGTCCAGGGCCACATCTGCCAGGCCCATGGGCTCAGAGGGTGCGAAGGCACAGGCAGGTTGCTGGGGGCCTGGACACTTCAGGACACAATGTCTTTGGCAACCTGAGCAGGGCCACCGAAAGCCACCCCACCCCACCCCTCCTCCACTTCTGGGCTCTCCTGCCCGTGCTCATGATGGGGCTCGGAGATGGCAGAAAGCCGTGCCACACCCTCACAAATGACTGACTTTACAACAACCGGGGCCACTTGCCAGGCACCAAGCCACAGGCTCTTGTCTCATTTAATTCTCGCAACAGCTCCTCCGCTGCGGCAGAAGGATCCCCGTGAGTCAGAGGCCAGCCTGGACTACATAGCAAGACCCTGTCTCAAAAAAACCAAAGCGAACTCAACCAAACCAAACCAAATACAATAAAATGGACTAGAAATGGAACTCAGTGCGAAGGGCTCAGATTTAATCTGAACTACCACTAATGAACAAACAAACAAACAAACAAACAGCTCCTCCAGCAGGTGTTGCTGTCCCCATGTTAGAGAACCCAGCTCTGCAACGCAGAGAAACCCTGCCAGGGGCCATGGCAGCGCGCAGAGGCCAGGCCTGTATCCCAGGCCCCGGGAGAGGTTAGGTGTAGAGTTATTCATTTAACTACTGCAACAACATCCCCGGCTACAGACAAAATAGAACAAAATAAAGTAATAAGTCTAAAGTTCTAGGGACCTAGCTCTCTGGTAGCCTGATAGAAACCGAGGCGTCCTATTCAGGACTGGAAAAAAATAAAGAGGAGGAGGAGGAAGAAGAGGAGGAGGAGGAGGAGGAGGAGGAGGAGGAGGAACAGCTAGGAGAGGCTTCCGTATCTCAATGCGTGGAAATGCAGCACTGTGGGGTGAACCCAGGCCCTGCAGGCCCCAGACTTCCTGTTGGGTTTAGCTTCCCACGGGCAGGTGGCCTCCATGTCTGAGATCTGTTTCTGTATCAAGAGATCGGTCCATTCAATCTGGGAGCGAATTTAGTCCCAGCTCTGTGTCACAGATGAGCAAACCAAGCCCAGAGAAGGGATGTAACTCATCTGAGGTGACACAGCAGGTCTGCAGGGAGCTGGGTCAGGTCCCAGGTCCCAGAGACACCCCCACACACCTGGCACTCTTGGAGCATGGTATTATGGGGCAAAGGGCGGCCAGTTGTAGACCTCAAAGACAAGGAGATGGAGAAGGAAGGTGTCACTCCTGTGCCCTCCTGGAGCCAAAGTCTATGGCTGCTGACCCCCGAGGCCAGCTCTGCACCCCTGTGAGCTCTTCCTGCCAGCCCAGAAGGAGCGTCCACACAGTCTGAGGGTGCCCTGGACCTAGAAGGAAGGAGAACCAGAAAAAGTCTGGGTGGCAATAGTGGTGGTGGGATCCTGCTTCTAGCAGGATTGAGGTTTAGAAACTGGAATCCAGGGTTCAAGTTCTGGTCCCCTGGGCAGTCACTTAGCCTCTCTAAGTCCCAGCATCTAGAAAGCCATAGCCCCTGTTCCTCAGTCCCCAACTGTTCCAAGGGCCCCTGAGGAAAGCTGACCCAGGTGCTTGCCACATCCTCTTGGGTCCTGACATGCTGCAGAAAGAAACCCGAGGACGCAGGGCCTGGCCTGCCGGGGACTCATCCACAGCCAAGTGCTGAGTCACTGTTTGCCCAAGGTTACCTAAGCTGTGTCCAAACAAGACCCAGCCAGGATCCCGAGCCAGTGCTCCCAGACACACCTGCTTGCCCAAAACCAGGACAAAGGCAGCCCTGCTCTGAGGGTGGGAGAAAGAGTGCCAATCCCAGAAAGCATTTGGACCTAGAGAAAAGTTTATGTAAATGTATGCAAAGTACCCGGCACAGGGTACTCTCCAAAAAGGGGAGCCTTTATTATTCAGCAGGTATTTAATGAGCACCTACTAGATGCCAGGCCCTGTCTGAACGGGTTTCCCTCCTAATCTGCCTGACGGCTCTGGAGGTTCCTGCTTCTCACAGGCAGAAAGTGCACCTTAGGATGTGTACAGCTAGGGGGGCTCAGCTCAGGCGCCCAGCCAGGGCTGCTCACTGGCTTCACCTGTGGAGCCTTAAAAGATCCTGCACACACGCACACGCACATGCACACGCACATGCACATGCACACGCACACGCACACGCACACGCACATGCACACAAGTCTTCCTTCATGTCTGGGGTCCAGGGGCAGCCTGGGCACTGGCGCTTTGAAAAGCTCCCTTCTGTAACTGGCAAGGCTGAGAACCACTTTCTAGGCCTCCTGAGTTTTGCGCCGAGTTCTTATTAGAGCAACAGGGATGGGAGGGGGCAGTGGGGACAAAGGGTGATGGGAGCAGAAGGGAGCAGGGCCAGAGCTGGGGGAAGAGAAGGGCAGAGACTAGGCCTGGCTCAGCCCTGGGTGCCGCTAGCCCAGCTCAGGGCGGGGCCCCAGCCCAATAGGACAGTGGGCCTGAGTGCCCAGTGGCCTGGGAAGTCACATCCACCGTTCTGCAGCCTCTGCCACATTCTCAGAGTTCTTCCCACTGGTTCTTAAGTCTGCAGCCTTCCCCACCCCCACGGGATCATGACTCGCAGAGACTGAAAGGCCAGTGTGTCCCTTCACTTACCCCCACCCGGCCCATGCGTCCTCCGGATCTGTGTTCTGTAATCAGTCCTCCCTACGCAAAGTCACAGTCAGGCGCAGGCCGGGGTTGCTGGGGGAGGGTCCCCTTCATGGGGCTCTGCTAAGCTGGGCATGTGAGCAGCCAGAGCAGCCTTTCTCCCCCGGCTCCCATAAAGATGTAGGAAACCCAGCTGTGGAGCAACCTTCTCCCCCTCCTTCAGTTCCTGTAGCATGTTATGCTGGACCAAGAACCCCTGGGGTGGGTGTTACCATTCTCCCCACTACTCAGGCGCTGAGCTAGGGCGCAGCGCCTTTTCACCTGCAGCAGGAGGTAAAGTTAGAACAAGGGAAGCCCTGCCCGACCCTGGAAGCCCTGAGCCCTAGGACCAGCTGCCACTGGGAAGCTACAAAATGTCTCTAGGCCCGCTTCAATGTCCCCAAAGGACCTCCACCCTCAAGCCTACCCCAGAGCCAAGGTCCCCCATGTCCTAACCAGCAGGCAGTCTGAATTCTCCCCCAGGTGAGTCGGAGGGAAATTCAATCCTGTTTCCTCTTCTCTGAACTTGCCAACAGCCTGTTTGCTCAGAGCTCACTGCTGAAAGGCCCTCGAGGCCTCCGTGTCCTCAGTTTCAAGTAACTGACTTTCAAAGCCTGTCTTCGGTGAGGCAGAGACGCTGCCACACACCACCTGGGTGAAGGGTCGACCCCCAAGCTTTCTGCCAGGGTTGGAGTGGTGCCCGGCTCCCTGACATCTTCAACAGGTGCCCCTGGACCGCCACCCTTTCCCCACCCAAAGCCTGTCCCAAAAGCACACGGCTGGCAGGTGTGTCCTCCTGTGCCACTAGTCTTTTGGAGGTGGTGGCTCATGGCACCCCCTCCCCCATGACTGCTCTGGGAGGCCCCTGAGTCTCCCCAAGACCCAGCCTGGACACGATGTCTGCAGGCTTCAGGGACAGACCAAAGGCTGGACGTGACCTTCAACCTGCACTGCAGAACCATTTCAGAAGATGGAGTGATTATTCCGATGCAGGAGGACACAGTGCTAGGAAAAGAAGGTGCAGGTGAACCTCCCTCCCGATTCCCTTCACGCTTTTGCAAGAAGAGGTCGCCGTCTCTGCAGCTGAGGCCCGGGGAGGCTGCCCAGTCCGTATCTCACAGGCCTGGGAGTGGAGCTGCGAGGTAGATCACCTGCCTTGCACCAGTCTGTGTGTCGCTGGCCCCAGGCACGGTCACCTGGGTCCTCACTTTGTGTAGAGCCAACAGTCTTGCAAAGGGCACATGTCAGGGCCCCCAAATTGAGAGCTGGGACACTCCAACCCCTCTGTCAGCCCTGAGAGCATAACAGCAAGCTGCCAGAATTTATTGAGCACTTACCGTGTGCATGCCCTCTGCTAGGCCAGGTGCCTGCCTGTGCTCAACCCTCTGCCACCTGATGGCAGAACTCACGCTGCACATGTGAAGACACTAACGCACAGAGAGAGGAGGTCAGCTTCCCAAGGACACACGACAGGTCAGAACTGGAACTCAGATGCAGCCGATGCCAGAGCCTGGAAGCCTGGCCACCATGTGACACCGCCATATTCACAATCACTGAACCAAGGGCTGACATCTGCACTGGACCTGTCCACAGCTGGCCCATTTCCTGGGCAAAGGGCACTGGGGTCCACTGTCATACAGCTAGCAGGGACCCCAGAACAGGGAGCTCCTTGGGGCCTCGTGTATGTCACTTATAAAGTGAGGGGACAGAACCAGATGGTCCCAAAGCCCACCCAGACCTAACAGTCTATCATTTACCATGTGACCCTGCAACTGATGTCACTTTTTGAGCCTCAGTCTCCCCATTTGTAAAAGAAGGGTGACAAGATCATTTCACAGAGGGTTGTGGCTGCGCTTGGACGTGCTTCATAAACTACAAAGTGCTGGCCGGATGTGAGGCCTAAAACCAAGTGCGGCCACGCACAGCTGTAATCCCAGCACTCAGGGAGACTGAGGCGGGAGCTTGGGTAACTTAGCAATTTAGCAATGCCTTATCTCAAAATTAAAAAAAAAATTTTTAAAAGACTGGAATGAAGCTCAGTCCAAACACCTGGATTCTATCCTCAGTACTGACAAGCAATGAACAAAAACCAAACCAAACACAGATGCAAGAGAGCACCTTCACCCCACACAGCACCTCATTTCCCATCCTGGGCTTTGTCCCCCATCTGGGTCACTAGTGCCTCTTCCGCTGTGCCTCTAGCCTCCTCTGGGTGAGGGAGAAATTCCAGAATAGGGCAGGAAACCCCAGATATGGCCATGGGCCGAGGGTGGTCAGAAGCAAGGTCCCCACCACCTTAGAGGGTGGAGCCAGGGATCTCTCCCAGCCTGCTGCCAAGCACTGTGTGACCTCAGGCTGGTCACTTAGCCTTAGGTCCTGGCCTCGTCCCTCCCTACATGAGAGCAAGAGGCTCAGCTGGCTGCGTCCAGAGCCGACATCTCAGGAGGAGCTGGTGTCAGGGAAGTTTTCAGCTCTAAGGTCCCACTCTCATGCACCCCACCGGGGGACCCTGAGGTTCAAGGTCCTAATCCAGAAAGCGACCCACAGCCTGGAGTGCACTTTCCTGCTTCCGGTGGACAGGGGCAGGGAGCCCAAGCCTCCTTCCTTCTCTGCACTCTCCCTAGGAGGGCAAGGAGGTAGGTGGCACCAGGAGCCACCTGGTGGGGCTGGTGGCTGCTAGCAGTCGCTTGAAGACTGTGCTAAACCCACAACTGCCCCAGCCTGATGGGGGGGACAGTGCACAGACAATTCTCTGTGTGCCCCAGAATATTCCAGAGCACAAAGAGTCAGAAAACCCCTATTTCAAGGGAGCTACTTCTAGCAGGAGTCTTGATGAAACCCTGCTACTGCGGTTTGCCCTCAGTCTCACTGCCTGTGAAATGGGGACATGTGAGCTTGCTGAGTTAACAGGCAAAAGTGAGCAGCAAGGGCAGGGCATGCAGTTCTCACTTCTAAGACCCACAGTGACCAAAGCAACCGACCGGACAGATAAGACACAGAGATGGCTGGATATCCAGGAAGGAACAGCCTCCTGCCTCAGCCCCCACTGTGCACTGATAAAAGCTGGAACTGTGTCTATTCCACCATTTCATTCATCAAAATAGACAGTGTCGACATGCGCACTTCCGTCTAGAGAAACATCTGGAAGATCAGACCCCTGAATTACCACCTTTTAACTCTGGGTAGTAGGAAGCAGGGAATGACAAACGTTTTACCTTCTATACACTCTGAGACTTTGCATTTTTTCTCCACAATAAGCATGTAATTCTTTCAACAGAAAGAACTCATAACATGTGTTTGGATGGCTTTCTCTTTTATTTTTAATTTTGAACAGAAGTCTGCAGCTGTGGGTAACTGATGAATGAATGAATGAATGAATGAAGTAATGAAGGCACATCTGCAAACTCCAGGACTTCACAAATGTTCCTAACACATGCCACCAATGAGCACCCTTGGAAAATCTGCAGGTTTGGGCTGGGGATTTAGCTCAGAGGCATAAGCACCTGCGTTGCAAGTGTGCAGTCCTGAATTCGATCCCCGGTACCGATAAAAAAAATTTAAAAATCTGCAGGTTCCTGGGACCAGGGTCATGTTGAGGCCCAAACGGAAGACCAGGTCACCAAAGCTCAGAAAGGACAAGAGACCCTGCTGCGGCGCAGGTCACAAACTTCCCAAGCTTTTGCTCCCTGTCCTCCCCAGCCTGCCAGGAGAGGTTGCTTCCTTTGCCCTTCATGCATACTTGATCCCTGCTGAAGTACCCACTGTGGCTGTGGAGCCCCAGAGCCAACCCTGGAGGACACAGGTCCAGGGAGAGGCTGGGTTGTGCTGTCCTGGGCCAAAAAATAAATGAAGCCGCCCAGCTCCTTGCTGCTGACTTCCACCCCCTCCTTGGAGATGTTCTTTGATTTCCAAACAGGCTGGAGTGTAAAACCAATAAAGCTTTCTGAGCCCGTAAACAAATAGGCAGCCACTTAACCTCCCCCTCCCGGTGCGGTGCCCTCTGCAAGGGCTGGGGGCAAGACTGCGCCCATTGTCCCCGGGTAATTAATTGCAGTAATAAGGGGTTGCACTGAGCTTCAAAGGCCAGGCCGGGCCTCCAGAGCCCTGGCCCTTGTGAGCAGCCAGAAAGCCAGCTTGGGCCGCGGGCTCTCTCCGGCATCAGCTCTGAACCCTGAGGATCCACCGCCCGCCAGGTGTAGCTCCCCCTCACTGTGATGGGGTGTCAGCAGGTCTATTTTGCAGATGAGAAGACTGAGGCTCACAGAGGTTGTTTCTTGCCTGAGGATGCAGTGAAGGGAAAGGAGCCCAGCCCCTGAAGGCTTCCAGAGAGACCAGGAGGGCGAGGGGGGACGGGTGGTTCCCTTCTCTCAGCCTCTGCACTCCCACCCGGAAGATGGGGGAGAATGACTCTGATCCAGGAGACCTGGGCGCCAGCATCAGAAGATGTGCATGAAATGGAGCTCGAGGAAATAATGACAAAGGCATTCCATCCCAAGCACCCCAAAGCCTGACTCTCCGCAGCCCCTGTCCCCGCTAAGTCCCCGTGGTAACTGCCACTCTGAACAGGGGCAGTGTTTTTCTGGAATGTTGTTAGTTCTATTTTACAGGTAAGAATACAGGGTCAGCGAGAGGAAATACTTTCTTATTTGGGGGCCCATGGCCCGGTCTCTTCCTACTTCTCGGTCTGATGATCACTCAGCCTGGCTCCCCTACCACTGAACTCTCACCTACTTTGGCCACGAGTTTACGGTTGAGCCCCCCCCCCAGCTCCCTTCTGTTTTTTCACTCAGGATTCCTGGGCCCAAGAAACCCAGCTTGTTTATAGCCCTGCTGGCCCTGCTGCCCTGCAGGTCAATTCTCTGGGGCTAGGAGGGGCTTTTGAACGTGCTAAGTACAGGTTATAGGGGTCAGAGGTCACCGCCCTTCTTTGGGGGAAGTTTGACTTGAATCATCCATGAAATAGCAACTCTTATGGGGGGGTCTTAAATTACAATGGTCCTACCACCCCCCTTCCCGCCTCCCTGCGCCTCCTGCTCATCCCCCATCTCCCTAGATGGACGAGGCATCTGGATTTCCTGTTTGCTTCCCTCCTGATTCTGTCCTTAAGCCTGACAATAAGAGTCTGGGGGAAGAGCAGAGATGAGGGCGGATCTGGATATTTGTTGGAAGCCTGCTTTGTACTGGGCAGTCAGATTTGGAACCAGCACCTCCACTCCACGTGGCCACTGACCGGTAAGTACAGTCAGGATTTGAACCTGGGTTGGTCTAACTCAAAGGGCCAAGCACCCTAGGCCAAATCCCAGGCTGCTCCACAAAGTTGGGCCACCAAGCTCCAAATCCACCCTCAGGGAGGCTGCCCTCTCAGCCCTTCCCCCTGGGTGGGCCACGCCCAGGAAGTAGGGTGGCCAGGCCCGTGGCACAGCGGACCTCATAACAGGACAGGACCAAGACAAGACAGTGCAGTGGTCGCCCTGCTGGGAAGGCCTCCTAATGCTCCCTCCTCTAGCCTCCATCCCCTGCCCCAGGGGAAGTGACCTGAGACAGGAGCACAGATGCTGTCGTGGCCACCAGGGCGACCGTTTGCAGGTGACACTGACATTTGAGGGTGAATTCAGGAGCCCAGTGTCCTCAGGAACACTCCTGCTCCAGGACGGAATTAAGAGGAGTGGGTACAGTGGGGAGAAGAGGAGGAGGAGAACTGGGGGTGGGGGAGGCCACCATCCCTTGACAGAGGCCCTGCTGCCCCTCCTTATAAAGCTCGCCCTTCTGGGGGGTGGGCGAGTTCTGAGTGTGGGGAGCACTTACTGAGCACCTACCTGCTCACTGTGTTGCACCAGCACTGAAGGGGTCAAAGGAGAGTAAGATGCAGTCAGCCGGGCCTGGCGCTGAAGGTCATAAAGGGCACAGGAGACATAAACACAGAACCAGACTCACTAGAACTGTGACTCTGCAGCATACACACGCGCGTGTGCACACTCACACACATGTGCATGCACACAAGCACACATCTGGGGGCTCGGCTGTTCATGCCACAGCACCCTCTCCCCTGGCACTAATGATCCCTGGGGTGGGTTCTCCAGAGGCAGCTCCTGTCCCTCCTGTGGACTGGTCAGGCCTCCTGAAGCCCTCCCTGCACTTGTCTCAGAGGCCACCTCCCGGCAGAATGTGCTCTCTCTGAGCTGAGTGGCCCAGCAGGCCCCATCAGAAGCCCACTCACAACTGGGGCTAAAATGTGGGTGCTCTGGACCTCTAGCCCTGTCCTGCACACAATAGCTGAGATGCAAGAGGAGGACCTGAAAGTCCACCAGGCCTTGGGGGCCCCTCGCAGATGGCTGCTGCTCTCCTGCCTCAGTTTCCACCCCTAACTCAAAGGTAGATGGTCTCCACCTTGATGTCAAAGACGCAGATGTAAGACAGATCTAAGTTCCTACTCGGCCCCTGGTAAGTACCTGGAACAGACGCAACGTGAGGATGGACTGGAAGAGACAGAGGCTCAGGAACCCCATTCTCTCCTCCCTCCCTGGCGTCCCCCAGGACACAGGCGGGCCATGCTCAGGGACATATGGCTCCAGGGCTGTTGAGGGAGGGAGAGGGCGGGGGCGAGGGCAGGTGGGGGCAGGGAAGAGGAGGAGGAAGGGTGTATTTAAGAAAAAAGAAAAACCCACACAAAACCAACAGAATTCCAGCCAATTATTCCTGCGGCTGCAGATGTCCATTAATGCAGGAGAAATGGAGGACGCAGCTTTGGACTGGAGAAAGAGAAACGGCTTGCAGTTCCTTTTAACAAGCCCTTGTCTGGCTTGATCTTGTCACTCTGAAGAGGGCCATTGAGAGGTATTCATGCGTCTGCCCTGGGGGGACAAAAGCGCCCAGTATATATACTGACTGCTCAGTTGCCTGCCGGCCTTGGGGCCTTTGTCTAACTTTCCCTTAATAAACTTTTGGGAAGAGTTCATCAATCCACTTCAATGGCTGATGTTCTCATTTTCAGAGAGACGAGAAAAATAGCAGAAGGCTGGCGTCCTTTTTTTTTTTAAGGGGACATTCTCAATAAGAGGGGGAAGGGGAGAGAGAGAGAAAGAGCCAGTGCCCGTAGACACCCCACTTTAAAGGGAAAAAGAACATACCACAAATCCTAAAAGAGAACCCAGACAAAACCGCTATTCATCCAGCCCCTGGATTCTGCCCCCGTTTACTGTCTCTAGGCCCAGCGTGCAGGAGGCAGGGAGGCTGCCACCACAGCGCTGCAGACCTGGGGTGCGGGGAGCCTCCGAGCAGGAAGGGGAGGCTCAGGAAGCAGCGGCATGCAGGCGTCTTCCCCTGACCTCTCTTTTTAGATCTGAGTTCATGGTTTCTTTGGCATCAGGCGCGTTTTAAGAGCTGAAGGTGTCTTTTTATGGGGCTTGGGAGCAATTTGCTCCCCTCTAAGCAGTTTCCACCTTCCTGTGTCTTCGTTTTGGCCCTGCAGGAGGAAAGCAGCTCACGCCCAGGGCCTCAAATATGCTAGAGAAATATTCTACAGAGCTGCACCCCAGTACTAGGCATTGAACCCGAAGCCCTAGCACTTAGGTACATTCCCAGCTGTTTTCTAACTGTTCTTTTCTTTTTCTTGTTTTTTTAAGCTAGGTTCTTGATAAGCTGCTAAGTTGCCCAGACTGGACTCAAACTTGCAATCCTCCTGCCCTTGCCTCCCGAAGTCCTGGAATGACCATTACTGGCCTGGTGTTTGCTTTTCTAAAATCATTAGATCTTAGGCTTCAGGGCGAGTGTGAGGGCCTCTGCTGCACACACACGGCCTCCTCAGCCTTGCGGTGGATGGTGAGGTCTCCCCTCCAGCCACTCCACACTCCTCATCAAAGCAACAGGATCTAGACAGGTCTCCAAATTCCACCGTGCATCACACGGTGGCCTGGGGCAGGGAGTGGTTAGATGTGGGGGACAGAGAAGAAAGGATATTCATAATATCTCCACCTCACCAGATACTGTGCCAGTTTTAATCCTATGTCAACTCACTTTTCCTACAAATCGTGTTCTTTTTCTTTTCTTTCTTTTTTTCTTTTTTCTCTTTTGAAACAGGGTCTAGCTGTGTAGTTCAGATTGGCCTTGAACTCATTATGTAGCCCAGGCTGGCCTCAAACTCACAGCAGTCCTCCTGCCTCAGCCTCCCAAGTGCTGGGACTACAGGCGTGTGCCACCACGCCAGGTACAGACTTTTTTTTTTTTAACATACATTTTAGTTTACTCATTCTAGTTGGAGAAACCATGACTCAGAGACACGGACTTAGATCTAGGGGCTCCTGTCGGGAAGCTGAAGTTCTAACTCAAGTCTTAACTCAATTCAGATTTCCCGCTTTTAAACTGCTGCCTCTTACATTTTAAATATTTCATCATGATGACAATAAGGTTCCAGTAGCTGCACTTTTAAAACACACCGGGCATTGCTTTAACTGCTTTACATCTATATGTGCTATTTCTAATGGCTCGGAGAAATGGGTCCTACTATTATAATACCCAGCTTACGGATGGGGTAAACAGATCCCAAGGAGGATAAGCACTGGGCAGCCTCTGACAGCCAGAAGGCAAAGCTAAATTCAAACTCCAGCTGATTCCGGAGCCACCTCATCACCACCACCACGCAGGCACACATGTGCACTGTTCTGCCTTTGATAAAAGGCAGATGCAAGAAGGGAGGAAATAGATGAACAAACAAAAGTGACTTCTGCCCCCGCCGAGCCTCAGGGACGGGTCTCCCAGGGCCTGGTGCCGCTTTGGAGAGCACGCTCCCAGACACACGCACGCACACGCACACACCCCCTCTCCCAGTCTCCCCAGTGGCTCTAGTTCAATGTTTTACAGGCCTAATGAGTGTTGACAAGTTTAATGAGTTTGTTTTAAAGAGGGGAGGGGGACCTGGTCAAGTTGAGATTTCCGAGTCAAATGAATTAGGGGAGGCCGCCAGATTTCAGCTGACAGGCCTGGAAAGCCTCCCGCAGACTGCGGCCTGGAGCCGGGACCCTGGTCCCCTCAATGGGAGCTCGGCCCCTCGCCAGACAACACCGGGGCCTCTGAGTGGCCCTCTGAGTGGCCCTCGGGTGCCTGGGTCCCAGCCCAAGTTCCTCTCTCCACCCTGTGGCCCCTTCCCTGCCGGCCCACCCTCGGCAGTCCCCCTCTGCCGGACTCTCCTCCCCACCGAGTCCCCAGTGAGGAATTTGATTCAAACCCAGTTTGGCACTTGTTTGCATATTGATTGCGTGGTAATTAAGTGCCTTCATCTGCGGAGGGGACTCACCACCTGCATTTCTAAGCTGCGCAGTCATGGGTTGGGCCGGGCGGCAGCCCTTGATTCCGACCATGGAATCTGGGGAGACCAGCCTCTGGCTGCTTGGAGGGAGTTGCGGTCTTCTGGGGAAACAGTGTTCTTTAGGTTCTTGTGGGGGGGTGATGAGATGAATTGGGAGGGGATTTGTACAAACCCGACCAGTTCCAGAGAAAACAGCAAAATTAGAATGAATGATAATTATGCCCAAATCATAGTTAGCAGGTGCCAAGCAAAACTGATTCTCCCCAGGGCCAGCCTCTCCTGAGTAACCCAGGGACTGATGTGAGTCCTGGACCCCAGTTTGGGGAGGGGCCACATTCAAAGGCCTCTTTGGCTTCTTCCTCTAGGCCTGTGATCTCAGGAAGGTGCTTTGACTTCACTGAGCCTCAGTTCCCTCAGCTGCAAAATGGGATCATAAAACCTGCTCCTCACAGACCTGTGGGATCAGAGGGACTGTACCAGGCACATAGTAAATCCTCCACAGGTCCAAAGTTGCTGTCCAGGGCTACGTGCTAGCTGGAAGAGTGTGTGCTCTGCATTCCCTGACCATTCTGTGGTGCTAGGGACAGAATCCATGGTCTTGTGCACCCTAGGCAAGTGCTGTACCATCGACCCACACCCAAGCCCCATCTGTCACCATTACAGCCTTTTAAATTAGTCCCGGAACTTCCTGCCCACCCCAGGCTTGGGCCTCTTTTCTCCTGCTAGCCCAGGTAGCCAGGGAGGTGGCACCTGTCTCTCTAACAGGACGTGGGTGAGTAAAGACTCAGAAAAGAGAAAGGCACCCGGATGTTTGCTTTTGCTTTATTTGGTCTCGTTTTGTCTTCTGGTGTGAGATGGGGAGTCGGAGCTGATCATAGAGCCCAGCTGAGACTCTGCCGTTCTCCCCAGCTCCTGAGATCATTTGCTGCTTCCCCTGACTGGGCGCCCTTCTCCTCTAACTTTCTCCCTAGTTTCTGGTGGAAGGGGGGTGCTGGTGGACAGCGGTCTTTCTGGTGAGAATTTCTGTGTAGACTCTGCTGCTGCTTCCAGCAGGGGCAGGGGCCTGCTTGGGGGAGGGGCGGGCGGGTCATCTGAGTCAATTGGGCTGACCGAGCACTGCAGGCCGAGCACTGCAGGCCGCTGCACTCCTCTGGCGAGTTCTTCACTTCCTAGGTCTCGCCATTGTTCGTGGCTGCAGCCAGCTGCTGGCGTTAATCTTTGGCGTATTTGCAATTCCCAAAAAGAAAGACCCTCGTGTGACGGGGCTGGGCTGGGGGCCCCGGGAATAGCCAGGGGGCTGAGACGCCGGAGCACGGAGAGGGCATGGATGTGAGGGCACATCCATGGGGACCTGTAAGGACAGCAGCGGCAGGCACGCTGGCATTTAAACCTTTTGTTGTCACTTAAACCTTCCCTGGGGAGCCAAGAAAGACGCCAGAGTCTGAAGGCAGACTTGGTTTCTCTTCCTGGCTCGGCAGCTCACCAGCAAGAGGCCTTTTGCCCCACAGACGTGACTACTCTTAAGCCTTGTTTTTCCAGTCTGGGAAATGGGGACAGACACTCAGAGGCACAGCCAAGCCTGGTGACCTAATCCGGGACACAGTGCATGCAGCAAAGCCACGCGAGTATACACATCTTTTGCTCTGAAGCAACACCCAACACTTCCTCTTCAAATCACGAACGTCACACACCCATGTTCACACAATCGCACACCCCTGAAGACGCTCAAGCAGCCACCAACCACTCTTCTTTCCTTCCACCAGATAACACCTAGCAGCAGCTGGGTGACTGGAAGAGATGCAGCAGCAGCAGCAAGGACAACAACAAAATACACCCAAGACAGTGACCTCTTCCTTCACGGGGACTGCAGTATCTACCAACCACACTGTCTAGGGCGACTGAGATTCCTAAGCCATGACCCAAACACAAGTCACAAATGTGGGCCGGAAGGGCCCATGTGAGAACCGAGACAGAGAACACTCTGGTTAAATCTTCCCTAAGCAAGGAGCCCTTCCACTGAAGGAGGCAGCAGAAGCCACACTGCAGGGACATGGGGGGTCAGCTGAGGGCTCCCCAAGGTCAGATGGCTGCAAAAGGCAGGAAGACTGGATTTGATGACTGACTTTCCCTCCCACTGGCTGTGTGACTCCGGGCAATCAGGTGAATCTGTCTGAGCTCTGAGTCTGTCTGCAACATTAGGATAACTCATACCCACAAGCTGAGGCTGGGAGTTGGGTGAGATGAGACACAAACGGCCTGTTCCTAACCTGTAGCACAAGACAGGCAGGTTGAGAGCACAGATTTGCCTGTCAGTGACCAAGGAAGCGAGGCACCTCTGTGTGCCTCTGTTTCTCTGTCTATAAATGGGCTTCTTAACCATCCCTCCTTCTGAGTGTTGTTGAGGGGACCTGATGAATTCATTCCTCACTCCTGTAACATGGAGCCAGTGCTGCGTGCACATTCAGCTCCCACCTGGCAATTGTTCTAGGGAGGAGATGTTTTGCACATCTGAGTGCCTCCCTCCTGCCTGCCTTCCTGGTCTCAGGTCAAACAGTAACTCCTCCAGGCAGGCCTCCCTGATACATCCACGATGCCCATCAGACCCTTCCAGTCACTATTCTGCTTCATATCTGTCAAGCCCTCACCCCTCTTCTGGAAGCATCTCCTCATTTACGCACTGGCTCATTGCCTGTCGGTCTGTCTGTCTGTCTGCCCCACCACCCTCCTGGAAGCCACACCTTTGCTGCCAGTCCCTGAATTCAGTGACCTGGTAGTGACCAACATAGCAGGTGCCCAATTCACTGTGCTATGGTGATAAACAATAGTTCTCACTCCACCTCCCCTTCCTTTTGGGGGGGACTAGGCATGGAGGAGGGGAGTGGTCAGTTGAGGTGACAGATAAAGCAAGCAGCAGGCCCCCCTTCTTCTCCCATCCTCTGCCCTCCCAGCATGGCCCCCCTTCCCCCTCTCTGGAATGTGCTCCCTGGGCTGCTGGCCCAGTAGGCCCAGCCTTTCCGCTGGCCAGGAGGCCAAGGAGCCTTGATAGGTTTACCTGGGTGTTAATCCCTAACAATCCCCTCAACCCGATGCAAGAGAGCTCCAGCCTTCATTCTTGTCCTGGGTCTAATTAAGTGCCTGAAATGCCACTTCCCCTTTCAAGCCAGGCTGCTTTTCTCCACAGGCAGGTAAGCCCAGCCTGCTGCTTTGAAGCAGCGGAGGCCGGAAGCAGGAGCAGGTGCAGGAGGCAGGGGGGGGGGGAGGCCAGGCGCTGAGGGACTGGGGGAGGGAGGGGGAGGAA
>PVJX010021356.1:0-32052 GCA_004027295.1 Dolichotis patagonum | reverse complement strand
GACAAAGATACTTCTCAGCTAGACTAGAGAGTTGAAAAGTAGATTGAAACATAAATGGTACACTGATTTTGACCATGTGTTAAGATTATATAATGGAGAAAGCTAGTATCTTTGAACAAATGATATTAAGAAAACTGAATGTCTGCAATGAAAAGGATTCACTGGACTCTTAACACCATGCACAAAGTCAGCCCAAAATAGTTAAATGCTGACGTGTAAACCTGAAACTAAAAAAAGCCTTTGGAAGAGAGCATAGACAAAATTTCTTGACATTGATCTTGAAAATGATTGATTGATTATGACACATAAAACAGCAAAAAGAGCAAGTGGAACTTCATCAAACTAAAATGATTCTATGCAGCAAAGGAAAAAGTAGAATGAGAAGTCAACCTATGAAATGAGAAAAAAGAATTGTAAAATATATTTGATATTTATTTCCAAAATACATAGCAAGTGTCACCAACTCTGAAGAAAACAGGTTAAAAAGCAGGCAAAGACTTTAACTACATTTTTCCAAAGAACACACAGCAATAATCCATGGGCATATGAGAACATGCTCTATGTCATTAATTACAGGGCATGTGCAACTCATTATTACAGTAAGACAATATCATGCTTGTTGAAATGATTACTTAAAAAATACTAATGCTGGCACGAATGTAGGGAAATACAAACATCTTACTTTGTTGTAGAGAATGTAAAGTGGTACAATAGCTGTAGAACGGAGTCTAGAGATTCCAATCAATATTAAAAAAACTACTTCAAGGTTCATCAAACTCATTATTGAGCATGTATTGTTACAAATAGGAATCAAGATCTCAAGAGATATTGGCATGGGAATACACATTGCAGCACTATTCATAAAGCCAAGGTAAGCAACCAATCTAAGTGTTCATGATAGATAAAATGATAGTGTAGTACATACATACAATAGAACACTTTTTCTCTAAAAGGAAAAGAAATGCTTCCATTTTCAACTACATGAATGAACTTGGCAGATATTATGCTAAGGGTATTAAACTAGCCACAAAAGACAGATACTGAATTGATCAATTTATATGAGTTATACCAAGTGGTCACATCTATAAAAGAAGAAAATAATATTGGATTCTAGGGTCTACAGTGGGAATTTAAAAGGAAGTTCATATTTAATGGGCATAAAGTTTCATTTATGTGAGAAGACTAAATTCTCCAGACATACTTTGCAATGCCGTGCCTACAGTTAAGCAAAGGAGACAATAGAATGAGAACACAATGTATAAAATGAGAAAACTAACCACAAACTATATCTGTATAATTATAGATACAGTACAGTACAATACCTTTCAAAAATTTTTAAGAGTCAGTTTACAATTTGGGAGCCTTCATTATAAGAATAAAACTCAAAAACAAAGGAACTCAGAAAAATTTGAGAGGTGCTTGCTATGACACCACTTTCCCAGTGGCAGTAACTTCATGAGTTTTTACATATGTTCAAACTAACTATACATACTAAGTAAGTAAATGTATAACTTATACCTTAATAAACTTGCTAAAATTTTCAAATATAAATCGATGTGCATATGCAAATTGTCACTTGTCTAGGTATGGAGATGACGAAACGTATATTCAAGGTTTAATGGTCAGAGAGAGGACACAGAGCAAGACAGCAGCCAGGACAAAAGCAGATGTCACATGCATAGGAACCAGCAGGGTGAGCCACGGGGTGGAGGCTGCACGGCACGATCGAAGGAAGAGACAGAGAGATGAAACAGTATGAAAGTACACAATTCAAAATGGAGAGCAAGAAATAAAACCAAATGTAAATATTCATGTGTCTCAGAGGCAGCAAGGTACTGCGGAACTCTCTCTCCACGTTTTGGTATACACAGATAATGATCTCTGCTCTACTCAGTCTAGTTTTGTGTGCATAAATAC
This sequence comes from Dolichotis patagonum, assembly GCA_004027295.1. Taxonomy (NCBI): domain Eukaryota; kingdom Metazoa; phylum Chordata; class Mammalia; order Rodentia; family Caviidae; genus Dolichotis; species Dolichotis patagonum. The sequence goes on along the minus strand of PVJX010021356.1, from coordinate 30,135 downwards.
AGCTACCAGCCATCCCACTCAATGGTAGAATAGAAACAATAATATTCTCTCTGGCTTTCACAAATAATAATTACTACTATAGACAGCTTTGCGGAGTTAGGCAAAGAAGGATTTGTGCTGCCCGAAGCTTATTCAATCTGCGGAAACTTTTTACCAAAAGGGCAAAAAATTACGATTATTGGCTTACCTAAGAATAAGAATTTCAGATGTGAAAGTAAATCACTACGATTTAAAACACTACAACTTTCTCAAAGATTCATGATAACTGTAAGAATAATTTTATTAATGAAAAACTGAAAAAAGCCATAGGACACATTTTTCTTAAAATATCAGTGATAAAGTTGATGCCCAATTCATAGGACAGATCTTTTCATAACATAACTGTGTATAGCAGGATTATATTTTTTCTTTTCTAAAGCATCCTTGATTAAAATGTGTTACATATATTAAGGGACCCAGATTTAGCAAATTTTCTGCTCAGCCTCACAGATTGACAGTTTAATGATCCTGCAAATATTTAGGATTCCAGTTAATTTTCATGAAGCTATTACTATCGGTCACTCACTTAGATGATAAAAGTATGAGTTATTGCAAATTTTATTTGGGATAATGGCTTGTATTCTGGTAGAATATCTAATACTAATTAGCCAGTTTGCAACTAATGGCTTGCTGTTGTTTGTTATGAATTTTATGTTATCTTTGTCAATGGATATTTGGTGTCTTGCAAAAAAATGTAAATTTTTAAGCAATGAGCTTACATAATAATAATAAAAATAATAAATTATACTACATTAAATATACAATCTCACTTATTCTCAATATTTATTGTATTTTATTTTTCGATTTTTGATTTTCTACATTGTGCTGGGAATGTAGCTCATACGTTTGACGCAAGTGCTCTAAAGTTGAGCTGTATCCCTGATCCTCAGTGCTTGTTTTAACGCTAGAGACTTGTGCCTCAAAATACAGTTTCTGACCAGTTACATTTCATATAATTCTGCTCAAAAGAAAAGCAGTTCTATTTTAGTACTATGTATAATGCATTACTTCGTATACACCATTCGGAACATTTCTTTCTTTTTTGAGTAGTCATCAATTAGAACTCTCGTCTTCTGCATAGAATTTCATATTTCTCATGATTAGCATAAGTTTTCACAGACTATTTTTTGTCTCCAAATATTTGGGATCCATTCATTTCTGCTGCATCCTCATATCTGCTGCCAGGCATCTTGCCATATCATGTTGAGACTATGATTATCATCTCCAGACCTAGTTCTAGGACAATACCAAGTGACTAGGCATGGTGGGCAGATAATTCCTGGAAATTACTCCTGAGGAAGTATCTGTGATGCACAAAGCATTTATTTCCCAAAATCTAAACTAGCCCAATTCAACTTCTTCTGAGGTGAATCCTGAAATGCCTACAGTCACTTCAACCTCACCCATCAGAATAGGAGCTGGGATAGAAAACAAGTATGCCTGGCTATGGTAAAGAGAGTTTTATACTAATACATATAAATAGCTTAATTTGGTTACAGAGTTATGTGGCTGCATGTATTAGCTTAGAATCCCATAAGACAATATAGAATTGGTAATTTAATGACAGAAATTTATTTTCTCATAGTTTTAGAAGTTACAGGTCCACAGTAAAAGTGCCAGTTAATTTCATTTCTGCTGAGGGTCTGTTCTTGGCTTGCAGATCATCACTATGTCAGCGCATGGGAGAGGAAACTCTTCTACATCGCCTTATAAGGAAGCTGACTCTGTCAGACTAGGGCCAGTGCCTTTAAACTTAATTACTTTTTAACCAGCTCTGTCTTTAAATATAGTCACATTGGACATAAACATTTGAACTTTGGAACAGAGATGCACAATTCAGAGTACTGCTTAATTGTGTATAAATACTATATTTTCTTTATTCATTTGAGGTATACTATCTGGTCAATTTTATTCTGTATTAGAAGTTTTATAAAATGAGAGACACACATTTGAATGAAAGAAGTAAACTACTCTCTTTTCATAAATCATTTTATCTTATCTACAGAAAACTTAAAGAATCTACCAAAAATGTGTTGAAACTGGTTGATCCATCAAAGTTTTCATATATGAGATTAATATATAAATTAATTTATATTCTATATGTTTATGTTGCACAATACAAAAATACTATTAAGAAAACTAATATCTGGTCTATCATTACTCTAATTTCATAGTGTCTTGAAAATCTTCTTTGCACTATTTCCTTAGCTTTGATAAAGAATTATTACCGTAAGTTTAAATTCACCACATTTTGGTAGTTTAAAACAGAATTAGTCTCCCCCTGAAGTCTCAGAGAAAATCTGTTTCTCACCACTACCAAGCTTGTGGCAGCAGACATCTGTGACCTGGGGCTGCTTACATCTAGGATGGGCCTCAGGGACCCCCTTTACTGTTTCCTCTGTGTGTCTGCTAATCCCTCTCTACTTTCCACTTAAAGAGTGACTATGGTGGCATTAGGGTGTCCTCCAATAATACACAACAACGGCCTTGTAACAAATACCCTTAATCACTTGTAAAAATCATTCTCAAAATGAAATAAAATGTACTTGTTGTGAGATGATTTGGATATGGAAATGTTTTCAGGAGATTATTTTAAATCTCAAATAGGATATTGTACTTAAACCTGAAAATAGGCATTGAATTAATCTCAAACTTTGTATAACTTTTCAGGTTGTTTTTCTTTTCCAGATCTTTCTAATTTCTCATTAATTATGGATTTAGTATTTTAGTTTTTTCCAAAATAGTTTATTGGAATTTTAATGGGTTTTCCTTATATCAATACATCACATTAAAACAAATTGTTCTCTTTGAAAATTTAGACTTCAAATACTCAGTAATAATGTAGTTCTCCATTTAATTAAGGCTTTAATAGACACTAGCAATGTTTTATATTTGCTGTTGAAGTGGTATCATATTTCGTCATGCTTGCCCTTAAGAACTTCATGATTCTTGAGCTATTGTGAATGATTTTTCTTCTAAATCCAATGATTAAAAATAATGCTTTAAATCTAATTATCTGCCTAAATAACTTTCTTGTAACTGTTTTAGGATATTTTTTCATAATCATGTCAGTATATATGAAGACAAATTCACATCTTTTAAAGTTAATTTTCTTGCCTTATTACATAGATTAGAAATTTCATTTTAACATTGAATAAAAATAGAGATGGTACTACTATTGTTTCCACATCCTATATTTTGTCTACTTTATAGAAAAGATCTAGTCAAATAGCGTTTATTTTATCCATGCCTGATCCTTTTATTAGCCTGAAAATTTGCAATTTAAATAAGTGATGCTACTTATTTCCTGAAGCTTCTAAAATTAGATCAGGGTTCAGTACATCTCATTTCTACTTCAGATTGTTTCAACAGGGGTGGATCAACAGCTGAAGATTTTCCTCCATTTATGACAGTTGAAAGAGGCTTTGAGCTAAAATCTCAATAATGGAGCACACAGCCAGGCTAACTACATGTAGTCTCAACTGTTAACATTGAACTGTAAACAACTGGTTGGTTCCAAATGTCCTAAAAGAGACAGAGCCATGACACAGCTGCACGACTTTGTGAGACCCGGTATCACTTATTACACCATGGTACTTTGATCATATTTTATTGTTAGAACCATCCACATTGTTAAAGTAGATGGCAACTGTTCACAAGGTGTGACAGGTTTCTGGAAATGTAATTTTAATGCAATGTGCCACAGAGGTCTGATAATTTTAATATATGTACTCTACATATTGACTTCTGTTACAGTGAGTCCTCTGTGTCTGTGAGTTCTGCCTATTGGATTTTCTGAATTACATACCAAAAATGTTAAAAGAAAAGATACTGAGCCTGTCTAATTATTAGACCTTTTTTTCATTATTTTTGAAACAATACAATGTAGCAACTATTTACATAACATTTCTATTGGAACAGATGTTATAAGTAATCTAGAACACATATTCCATATATGTAGAATATCTTTATTCTTTTTGGATGAAACTGACATAAAAACTGTAACCTGAAGTATATAGAATTATATATATATATATATATATATATATATATAGTTGATCATATAATATATAAATTTGCTAGATACAGGTTATATTTCATATTTGTTATATTCAAATGCTAGACATTTTATGCAAAATACTTGCATGAGGTCATATACATGCATATGCATGAGTTAATATTTGCTAGAGGTGCAGACTCAATAGAAAATGTCTGTATAATTAAGACAGGAAATTTATTAGATGGTTCACAGGATCAGAGGTGGAGGAGTCCAAATGGCCCCTGTGTACTGGACAGCCTTAGGGTCCAATAGCAGCTCCACCCAACGTGATGGCAGCACAGACCAAGAGAAACCAAGGGTGCAGCACCAGTCCAAGGTTGGAGGGCCGGATGTCATTGGAGAGTCGCTGGTGAGAGTCTGCAGTGAAAGGCTGAAGGAACTGGAGATGTGGGAGCTGCTGTCCAAAGACAGCGTCTTCAGCAGCCAAGGACACAGCCGGTCAAGAAGACTGGTTCTTCAAAACAGACACTCATCCTTCTTCATTCCCTTTGTTATTTTTTTTTCCAAGGGACGAGCCTATTTCTTGGTGCCATCCACAACTGGGCTGGATCTTCCCCCAAGGTTGACTGGCCTCCATACAAACTCGCACAGACTCGGTCATTTAGCTATGTTACCGTTCAGCTCAGCATTGCTCCAAGTTAGTCAAGTTCGTATCACAATTAAAGTGCACAGCACTCCAGGACAAAGTTTGCTAGTGGGTGGTTTCAGGCTCCAGAGCAACTAAGAGTGCCTGCAGTGAACAAGATGGGCAAAGTGCTGAAGGTCCAGTGATACGCATCAAGAAAGTATTTCATTGGCAGTGAAGGTGTCCATGAAGATGTTTGCAAAAGTAGACGATCCTTCAGTTCTTTGTATAAGACAATTCTCAGGTGAATGCAACAAATTACAGTAATGTTTATGTCATTTTCACACAACAAAGAATGGGATATGAGATTTTCTAGAGTAGCTATTTGAGACTATATTAAAAACAGCAACAAAGTGACACAAGGTAAGATATATATATATATATATATATATATATATATATATATATATATATCTTAAAATTTTGACCACAGGTAACTTTTATAGAATATGGACAAAGTAAATAGATAGTAGTATAACTGGGAAGAAAGTTTTTTGTCTGTCTTACAATGTGGTGAATTGTGCTGAAGAGATATAATTTAAAAAGCTCTGCGGAGATGAAGCACTTCCGGGAGAGCTACAGAAGATGTTAAAGAGAGAAGTACATTTGACTTGTTTCCGGGTTTGTTTCCTGACCTTGACTCTTCTCAGTTCTTATCTTTCTTACGTCAATCATTTCATAGATGTCATTCATTCTGTTTTTTTTTTTTTCACTCTCTTGAATACACAGCAGTCTTCAGTTCATCTTCTAATAGCTAACTGGTGGTCAGAACTGATGACTGGATTCAGAGACACTGAAACCGAACCACAAACATAGGCTCAGAAGAAATAGAAAACTAATGTCTTCTCAAAACAGGAGGAACTTAATATATACCTGTTGGCTGTCTTCAAAGAAGTATATGTATGTTATATTTTTTCACTCATATGCCAATTTAGTTTTCAAAAGGCCTTGAATAAAATAAACAAAAATTTTAATCAAACAAAACAATTATGTCAAAGGCCCTGATTCAGTTTTCAATGAATGGGACTTTATTCTATCTTTATTTCACCCATCTTTCTTTATTATAGTTTACTTATTAGAGGATAGTTTGTTTACTAGAGTAGTGTTTAGTTTTTTCAAAAGATTTCATATACTAAGGCATGTAATACATTTAACCATATTGGTAAATAAAGTGTTTTAGGGGAAAAAATCCTATGGTTTAGGCATTGATGCAGCACCCAGTGGAAGTGTAGCTAGTCCAAACTTACTACTTCTATGCTAATTTGATCACATCAAGGGCTCATAAATAATAAAAGCTATGTATTTTTATAAAATAGAGGATTTGTCTTCCTAAATCTGAAAGCTGATATTGTAACTAGAAATAATAGATTATGAATATCTAAACTCCTACAGAGATATTTACACTCATTTATGAAAACTAATAATATGTTAAAATTATTCAAACATACAATTGAGTTGTGAATTCTATAACATGGTAGCTCTGTATAAGGTTAAAGATGTGCAATTTACACTGCAAAAGTTTCATAAACTTGTCTGTTACTATTCATTTCTATTTAGCCACCATTTACAGAATCATAATTGTCACTGCGGGAATATTTGAGAAACCACTGCTGAATTTAGCACTTAGCAATTAGGTTATGTCATTAGAGAGTGCTAGGGTTCAGTCTGAAATGTAATATACTTCTGAAACGTCTTGCTGAGAGTACTTCATTTCAATCTCATGGAAAATTCTTTGACACATAATCTGCCAGTAGCTTCTGAAAAAATGAATGTTAAGAGTTTAAGCTTCAGTTAAATCATAACAATAAACTTTATGGTAGTATTGCTGTTTGTCCTGAATTTTGTGGTGATGTAACTAATAAAAGAAAAAAACCACTTTTTTTGCAAAAAGAATTATAATAGCTCATTTTTGGGCATACTTTTTACTTTACATTGAGTGTGACTTGATAATAAATAGAAATGATTTTTTTTAACTCTAGGACATTGAATAACATTTATAATTTAATTTTAAATAATAAGCCTTTAAGGAAGATACTATGGAATAATAAAAAGATTAAATTAATGAAGAAATTAACGAATCCAACCCCAGTACTGCAGCATCAGTGCCGTATCTGGTATCGTGCCACCCAACCAGCTCCTGTTCCCCTGCTGTACATCCACAGGAACCATAAACTAAGCAGATTTATTTTCCCATTCCTTTTCTTTTTTTTATTTTAAAGAGAATAAAACAAAACAGGGCAGAGCAAAGTATATCAGAACAAAACAACATAAGCAACACAACACTTTACAATAAGACAACCGGACATTAACAGTAGCTATCAAAATATCTCTTTCTCTGCTATAGTTGAGCAAAGTTTCAAATACAGTAATTTGCCATTCCTTTTCACCACAATGTTTTTGCCTTGGTGACTGCTAACCATTTACCAAATTCCCTAAAACTTTAGCTTAATTAAACCTTTCTTCCTTTTAGTAGTCAGTGTTAATTATTGTGTCCCAGCAATGTGAAATTCATCTAATTCACCAGCATTTGGACTACTATGGTGTTTTCAATTTAATTTTAAAACTGTAGTAGTTAAGACAGTGTAATATTGTCATCAAAATCAACACAACGAAATAATTTCAAGATACAGATCCCTACTTTTGTGGAAGACTAGTTTTTGAAAAATGTGCTCAGGTAATTCAATAGAGGGATAATAATCTTTTCAACCAATAATACCAGAGCAAGTATATATTCTTATTCAAAATATAATAAAAAACTTGAGCTGTACATTATGTCATATAGAACAATAACTTATAATATAGATTAGATCAGATATTTTAGAAATTTGATATGAACTCCTAAGTGTTTAAAAGTATGATGGATAGTGTATTCTTGAAATTAGCTATAAAGTTTTTTATTTTTTTCCTGTTATACATGGATCCTGAACATACTCCCAAATGAAACCCAACTCAAGTTTGTCGTCACTAGGAGGGATTACAGGTTTCATACAATTCTTGAATGAACCAGTGAGTCAAGTCTAAATATCACTTAATTGTCATATTTTGTTTAAGTTTCTATCAGAAAGAGATTGGAGTAGCCTAAGATAGTAAACTGTGGTGTGAATTGTTTGGAAGTTTCTACTTTATCACTTGTAAATTCTTATAAAAAGAATGGAATGCTAAAATGTTTCATGGTAATGGTAACATGGTCTGTTTTAAACTATCGCAGGGTGACTAACAAAGTTGTGTCCTGTGAAAAGGATAATCAGTTGTCCTATGTGCATTTCCACCCAACAAGCTTCAAAATTATGCAAATGTCACTTATTTTCCTTCTATTATGATGTAAGCAAAATTTTTATTTCTTAGAAATTACCAAATCTGGACCCCCAGATTAGATTAATCTCATAAGAGATAAACTTAGGTTATCTGAAAATAATAGTTTTTAGTCATGGAATTCATAAACATATACATATATAAGTGACAACACTACTGTGAAGTGATTAGGTGAGAACTCTATGTGTATATACTGTTGGCTTGCTTCAGCAGTGCTAGTATTTTATGCAGTGTCTAATATTAAGTAACAATATAACTCAAGGTTAACCCATTTTCATAACTAAAAGTTGCTCAGGTGGACAGTAAAGTTTTAATTATCCCACTTTCCGAAGGGATTTCTCAGTCTTCATGCACAATGTAATATATGGCGTCTTTTTGCTTTGCATAGTCAGAATCTATGAAGTAAATTTTAAAAAGCACATATAATGTGAAGCCTCACTCTGCTTATACTAGGAGACAATACTTTTAGGCTCAGCTGATTTAATTTTATATATGGATTCGTAACATTATTTAAGCATGGAAGGCGACCAGTAGAGGCTTACATATTTCAGGACATCAAATGTGATCAGCATAATTAGAAAGCAGTTATAAATGAGGCCATTTTAGTCTGTGGGCAGCAGTTGACAGACTACTGCGTCCCATTTACCTTAGCCTCAAGTCTTTTCTTAGGTCAGGCTGCTAATGAGAACATTCAGCCCCGGGTCAAAAATGCACAAATAGGCCCAGAGCACTGTGGAAACCATTAAAGACTCAGCAGAGTCCATAGACCCAGTGTAGCAAAGAAGGCAGTGTGCAACCAACTAGAATGTGTATTCTATGAGGGCTGAGATTACCAATTTTTTCTCTATCTGTCACTGTTTTATCCTGTGTCTAGAAAAATTCCCGGCAAATAACCTTGTATTCAATAGATATTGGTTGGATGCACAAATGTTTTAAAATAACAAATAGGTAAATAAATAAGCAAATGCACCTAGGGAACATGATTAAACAAATACGTGTAGACCCGGTTTCCCTTCAAATATTATTTAACACATGGCAGGTGTAAGCTGCTGAATAAAAGCAGTATCACCAACAGATAATTCTTAAATTCCTCTAACATCATCCAATTTCTTTGCTGTAGACCAAATGGCTTTTATATTTCCAGGATAGAAGGTATGAAGGAACCAGCACTGAGGAGTTACTGTTATGTTATATTATGGAACAAAAGAACAATCTCAGGAATTTGGAAGACATAGGTTTGAAACTGCATGCAACTTATATGCAATATATCTGATAATATGTCAGCAATCTGGAAGACAAATGTTTGAAGCTTAGTTTAACTTAAGTGCATTCTAATTAATAGCATGAGGTTATCTTTAAAGTCTAGGTATTTATTCATACCACTATTGCTTTGATTTGCTGCATACCCAATAAACATAGATAAACTTAATTTTTAAATAAGAATGTTGGGCTTATAATTTTTAAAAAACTTTGCTATTTATGTCTCATGTGGAATAGTTTGTGAAAGAAAGCATCGTTCATACGTGGTATTAGTCCTCAGTATGTTTGAGGACCTCTTCTGATCAATAGTGGTGTGGGTCTGAGTGGGGCTGGCTTTTCAGTGACTCAGGTCTCAAACACAAATATACCTGATGTCTGGTACCTTCAATAACCTAAAGGAACATAGAGGTACCTCAAATCATGGCTGTTAACAAACATTACAAATGTGATTTGCTGGTTTTTATCACAATTACTGTGTAGGGAAAGAGTGTTGTTGAAGAAATTCAGCGGTCAACAACCCATATTTTTGTTCAAAATGGAAGAGTTTTTCTTTTATTTTGTATCACTTCTTATCAACATAACTTCTTGTTTTTAGGAACATATTTTCTTGCTGCATCACAGTTGTAGGATATATTTATGTATGATGCTAGAAGGTAACATTACATAACATAGCTTCAGTATATTTTTTCGGAAACTTGAGACTTTTAGATGTTAATATGATCATTGTTTTCATGCCTTGCCACAAATCACTTTTGGACGAGGATTTAAATGACAAAAATATAATCTTACAAGTATTTTCTGGTTATGATTAGATTTTTTTTATTTTATGTATTTTATTTTTTAAACTATTTTATTTATTTTACTTATTTTAAAACTGTATCAAAATTTATGAGTGCTAATATAGTCTTGCTCCAATCTCTATTTTACACTTAGGTATTTATCTTCAGCTGTCCAAGGTAAATCCAAGAAGAATGGCTCAAATGAAAAGGAGGTATATATAACATGCATGTATATTCTTGTTTTTTTTTCAATTCTTCTCTTCCTTCATTTTTTATAATCAGTAATTAGATATGTTTATTTTCATTTTTAAACCCCATACTACAATGAACATGCCTAAATGTCTTTATTTTTATAGCTATTCCAAAGTGATACACATTAGCATTCTTTCCTTCAAATATAATTAATTACTGTAATTTGGCAAGATAATCTAAACCATGTATTCTGTTCCTAATAAATTAAACTTTTATTAAATCTAGTGTTGTCTGTTTTAACTGCTATAATAAAAATACCATAAGCTGGATGGCCTGTAAGTATCAGACATTCATTTCTCTGAGACTTCGAGATCAAGAAGTTGAAGACCAAAATGGCAGCAATACCAAGTAGGGGCCTACGTCCTCCGAGAAGTAACTTCTAGCTGTGTCCTAAGGTGGTGGATGAGGAGTGAGGAGCTCTGCAGTTAGACCTCTTATTAGAGCACTACTGACCTTCGTGAAGGCTCTGTCCTGATGCTTCTGTCAATTCCCGAAGTTTCCATCTCCTAATACTATTACGCTGGGGATTAGGTTCAACATATGAAATTTAAGCAGGAAACAAATATTCAGATCATAGCTGGTTTTAACGGGTTCATGGTTGCAAAAAAAAAAGTGTAAGTAGGTATTATAGCTTGTGTCTAGATGTCCCCCCAAAGATTCATGTGGTCGTAGGGGGGGCTTTTCAGAGGTGGCTGGATCTTAAGAGTATGTGACGCTGGGATTAAGGGTGTGATTTTAGGATATAGAGTATGTGATTACTCAATTAGCCCACTGATTGGTTTGGCACAGTTCTGGTTGTGGATATTGGAATGGCCCACCCTGGGTATGAGTGCTACCTGCCCTAAGGATATGTGGCCTGGATAGAATACAAGGGACAGAAAGAGGGCTGCTGCCATTGCTTGCTACTCCTGCATTGTCCCTGCTGAAAATTATTTCTCTTCTGTGATGCCCCTCCCCCAGCCCACCCTGCTGTGGAGTCAGCTACCTATGGAGTGAAACATCTGCAAACTGTGAACTACAATTAACCTCTCCTCCTTTAACTTTGAGTGTTGAGTATTTTGTCTTAGCAAGAAGAAAAGTAACTAAGAAAGTAGGTGTCAGCAACGTACAGAAACTTTGCAAGGTATTATCAGAAAGAGTGTTTTTTTCATCTACAGCTCTATGATAAGCTTGCCTGCTAAGCCTAAGTATCCAGCTCAATACAGCATATTGGTTTTGCTTTATTTTGTTTGTTTTTGTTTGTTCCACTGAGTTAGTGCTCTTAGTCATGCAGCGGAGAATCCATTTATTTGATGAGTTCTTGCTTCCTCCAAAAAACCTAGTACCCAAAATAGAAATTTGCAGTCATTCTTGCACTTTTTTCAATTATAACCACATAAAATGGACCTTAATGCACTGATTTTTTTTTAATTTGACAGTAAAATTCTGAATATATTTTTTGAAAATTATACAAATCCTCCACCCCATCAAGATTTATATCTAAGTGAGGTTGTTTCTCAAAATTTTTCTTTTATGAGTGGAACTTTTGTGAATATTTTTGGCGATAATTTGGATTATTTTATCTGGTAACAGCTTCCTCTATACTCAGGAAACTAGAAGCATATTAGTCTTTAGGAAGCAGCAGGAGAGGAACCAACTTGACACATTAGTATCCATAGCAGGAGCTGAATGAGGAGCCCTGCTATTTTCAACATCTACATCCACTATCTTCACTTTTGAATCACCTCATATCTGACGCTCTGCTTTCTCCTGCTTGAATGTTTTCTGTGCACTCTGGCCTGTGACCACGTAGTACTGGTGTCATCAGGGTCTAGCCTGGTGACAAGAATCCTGATGGCAATGAACAGAACTTATGTTTTATCCAATGGAAGTGTTCTATTCTGCCTTTTATTGGGAAGTTTTGTAATGTCACTAAAAGATGCACTTCAACTCTCCATCCCCCTTTTTTCCTATTTTGGTTTACTTGTTAGCTATACCTTCTTTATTTGGACTTTCTAGTTTATAAAAACTTTGTTGTGGAGAAAATGCCACAATCCCCCAATATTGCATAAATACATCATTAAAATATGATGTGTGATATAAATAATATACATATAGATAAATAATATAGATATTTTAAAATTCCAAAATATTCAGCTAAATATAACACATGTATTTCAGGCTAAAGTGGGAAGTGTGACTATATTTTTTGTTGAACACACAGAAATTATAAGGTAAAAATAAACCTTAAGTGTGAAGGAAAATTAAGTTTTATATATGATAATATATTCTCTATTTAAGTCTTAAAGTTTCTCATTTTCTCATATTTAAAGTTGATTAAATCTTTAGGACTTTACAAATGATGCATATAATTAACAATACAATTATATATATATTTGATTAGGTAAAACATATTCTTAACAATCATTAAAGAAGCATGTGTTAAATTCATATGCATCACAAAGCCAAGAATCAATACTGTAACATGTTTTAAAGGTTGTACACTCAACAATTCCCTCTGCAATACTGTGGTACAAAATCATTATTCTTATCATGTAATACAGGTAAAGAAACTTACAGGCTTAATACCTCAGCTAATGATATACAGAAAGACAGTTACGGTAAGGGTCAACAATCAGAATTTATTTGGAGATGTCACTTTCAAACTCCTGTTTCACATCGACCTCTGAAAGAAAATCAATTATATAGAGCTTACTGGCTTAGAGAATGTCAATGCGATGCAGTTTAATTCATCATTAAACCTGTACTGTCTACTTTACTAGCCTGTTGTTTACTGTGAATAGCAATGCAGAATAAAAACTACATCTGGAGAATATGAAAGGTTTATTTATTGTTATATCTACCAGACATTAATAATATGCCTACCGAATTGCTTTCCTACTACACCAAATTCATTTTTCAAACATTTAGGTTTATTGAATAAAAGTGAAGCAGAAAGTAGAAGAGATAATCATTCTATTATACCAAGTGTAGGTGTATTGTTAAAACTTGCGACGATTGCACTAAAATAGTTGGAGAAACGAACTGGCTCAATAAAGGAGAACATATTCAAAGGAAAGCTCAAGTGACTAAAACAGTAACTAATTACTGTTTACAGTAACTAATTACTGGAACAGTAATTCCAGAAAATTTACTGACAGGAAAGGTATATATATATATATATATATATATATATATATATATATATATATAACATACACACCATTTTTGTAGTAACTATACACAAAATTCAGAATTCAATGAATCATGTTATATAAAAGTAATATAACAATAGATGCAATGCAGTCAAAAAGAACACTAAAATTCTGGCTAAAGATATGAAATTACTTGTGAAAAGTTAACTTTTAAAATTTTTTTTATTATTTTCAAGATAGTAAAATACAACAGATCAGAATGGAATAAAGCCAATTGAGACAGTGTAGTAAAATTGGCAGACCTTCATGGCAGGTTACCGGGATAACAGTAATAGGTACCATAGTATATCTCATTATCTTCATAATAGTTGTTCTTTCAATCAGGTATAGCAAAATCAGGGGAAATACAGAATATTATAGCACTTATCAAAATAGAATATTGAATAGAGCAATACCATTAATCAGGACAAAGCAAAACAGTGATAAAAATAGCTGCCTTCAAAGAGATAGTAGAAGGAAATCCCCCTTATTTTCTAAAATGCATATGGTCAACCTCCCAGGAGATGCTCAGCTCTCTGGCTCCCGCTTGCTAATGCGGGGATGGGATGTTTGATACTCAGCCCCTGTGTGGTAGGCTCACAGCCACTTACCAGGGCAGCAGGCTGGTTGCTTGGTTTCCCAGTGCCCTAAGTTCCAGCATGGTGTGGATCTCAGGAGATGCTGCTGGTTCTCTCCCTGGGGCGGCCGTGGTTTGCCAGGCCACAGCCACTTACCAGGGAGGTGAGCTGGTTGCTTGGTTTCCAAAGAGTTGGCTTTTATGGAAATGAAAACTTTATGTTAATTGTAATTACTGAAATGATTTTGAACGGGAACCTAATCCATCTAAAAGTATGGCCAAGAATTTCTGTGAACAGAGCTTTAAGATAGAGTTGTTCAGCAAGTTTGTAGGAGTTGGATTGAAATAATTTCACAATTGCACAGTATTTGACAAAAATACTAATTACTTTAATATAGTCTGAGAGTTAAAGTGAACTTATATATGTTAGAAATGAGACATGAGAGTGAAAATGAAGTAGCACCTGACATACTTTCATGTAGTTTACAAACTGAATGATTCCACAGATGCCATTTATTTATGCTAGAAAATGTACTTGGGCCCTGCAATCTTGCAGTGTGATGGCCTAAGGAATACAGATGCCATGTATTCTCTAATTCATAACAAAATATGCTTTATAGAGGTAAAAACTCTGGTGCTGCTATACTTACACAAGCATTACAAATAAAATTTTCTGTGCATCTTTTTGTGTTTTCTGTTCTAGCTAATTTATTTGTTTTGCTATATGAAATTATTATTTAACTGATACATAAACCATAAGCATTGTACATATCAAAAGATACTATGTGATAATTCAATACATGTGTTATGCTGCATAATCAGATTAAACATATATTTCTCTTCAAATATTTATCTTTGTCTTATGGCAAAAACATATAAAATTTTATAGCTTTTGAAGATATACAATACACAATCACCATCTGTATTAACAAATATTCTTTAACTTTCTCCTGTTCTAAACTTTTATTAATATCATCACTGAGATCTTGGTTTTTATTTCAAAGATTACTTTTTGAAAACTAATTTTATACATGCTAATAAATTATGTTTTAATATACAAATATAACAATGATCATTGTAACAGAAGCATAGTTTATAACACAAATTAATATATCATTTATATGTTTTTTTCAAATTATCAAGGTTATTTGATGAAATGAATATTTAGTTTTTATCATAAACCTGTGAATTACAAAGCAGGAGAATGTCTCCTATCCGTTTTTCACACTAGCTATTTTAGAAATTGTTCCATTCAGAATGAAGTGCAATAATCCTTAACATGTCACAAGAAACTTTGCCTGTTATTCTTATATTCTTATATTTTAATATTTTGCCTATTTTTATATCATGGAGCCTCAAGATAAACCAAACTTACCTATCTTCAACAAATTGTACACCTTCTCTTTTCCTGAAGATTCCATATTATCTTACACCTACTTTCAATTGCCCGTGTTTATTTCACTGAAAGATACTTAGAGTTTATCATCTTATCGCTAACACTTTATTTCCCCCATCACTGAGTTTATGAAGTTCTACTGACCTTGACCACATAGTGCTAATGTGCCAAAAGAAACTGAAATATGTTTTCAAGTGTTTAGTTATGTTGGAATTCTCAATTAGTACTAACGATTTCTGTGTAAGAGTGCGCATTGACCTTTTCTGATGATGTGCACTTTTTCTTAATTGTGGAAAATATAACCAGTTAGTATCTTCATGCCTCTCTTCATTGTGCATGGTGTGATTTGACCAATAAAGATTTTAGTTTATTCACAAGACTTGGATTCTACACATTTGTGTTTTATTTACTTATTTCTTAGACAAGGAGTTTTTCAAATATAAGGAATGTTTCACAATTAATCTCAGTTAAATGAAAAAATAAAATATTAAAAATGGAAAACAAAAAAATCTCAATGCAAACTACAGTTACTTTCTTTCTGCTCAAAACATTAAGTTCTCATGATCTTCTTTGGGATATTTAACACTTAGTTTTCTGGTCTGAAATTAAAAACAGACAAAAATTTAAATTACAAAATATATGAATATTTAATGCAACTAAACAATGCAGCAATATTTTTTAAAGTCCTTTAGAGAGCACACAGGGGAGAAATTAAATGAAATGCTTGCTTAATTTATACTTTAGGGACTATTGTTTATGAATTTATCTTTTCAAAGTGCTAACACAATTGCTCCCCCATACAATGTTTCTTTAAAAAAAAAAGCAAAAGCAAACAATGTAAGATATTATGAGTCACAGCTTTCTAAGAAAAAAGCTTGTAGTGTTACACTACTATTATTTCCTAAGGTAAAAAATCAAAGAAATCTTTAATACTTTCACATGAACTATTTCTTGAGCTATATATCATTCATATCATTTATGCACATATTACATTTTTTAGTGTAGTATGTTTATTACATATGTGGACATTATGAGTTTGTTTCATATGTGTTGCATAGCAGTTGCTTGTATGTATTGTGAGTCTGGAGTACGGATGTGTGTTTGCTGGAAGTGTGAACTCTGCATGTTTAGTTTTTGTGTTGTGTTGTGTTGATGTTGAACAGTTTTGCACCTCAGAGTATATTATTAAAAAGTTTTTAAAAATGTTACAATATTATTGCACACTTAAATTACTGTCTTCACTTAACAATATAATATGGACAATATATTTTCTTATATTTCAAGACACAGAGCTCAACTGTGTTATTTTACCTGATACTTAGTAACATTTAATAAGTCATTTTGCATATTTGCAATTGTGACTCCATTTGGTGCCACTGCAAACACAAACAAGTTAAAAGCTGTTTTAACATATTTATGAACTTAAAACTAAGAAAGAGAAATATATGGGTGTCACTAATAAAGAAACCTCAAAGACAGAGTTTAGTAGAATAAAAATCAAAGTTGTATCATCCCCTAGATATATTTTGACTGGATAAAGGATCAGAGGATTGAATTTTAAAAATAGTATGAAACTCAGTCAAGGCCTTAAGACTCATGCATAACTTTAACTAAGACAGAGCATGCACTTGAGCAAAGTCTACCATATCTGTGAATGCAGCACAACATAACCTTAGCTAATGAGCTCACTTGCTGCAATCATACAGCATACTTAGAAATTTAGAGCCGTGCATAGACTAAAGGAGCAAACCAGGTTTAGGAAGGAGAAATTTTATTTGAAAGGATTGTTACAGTAGCGGAAACATTAACTTCATGATCGCAAATACTTCAAAATTAAGTAGAAAATGTCTTCTTTTACAAGAAGAGTTGAGCAGGACAAGTGGGAATGTCCTCAGAAAGAGCGTAAGTGAGTGTTAACACACACCACCAATGGAGCCATTGAACAGCGAAAGCTCTTCACTGTGCTTGGCTGACTCTCAGAATGAATTGTCAGGTTAGTTGTTCTGAGCATTGGGGTCTGCATAAGCCAAGGTTGAACCAAACTTGCAGGAACTGAGAGGAAAAGAGAAGCCCAGTTATTGGGCAAGTTAGAGTCTATTGTCAGCATTTGATCATATCTCCTGCTGTGTTGAGGGAACCTGTGCCCTTAACACTACTGAGGAAAAGACAGAAGTCTATGAATGGGAGGGATTTTCAGTGCACTGGGCTCTGTGGGTTTGTTGGGCTAGAAAGGTATGCTGTTATTTTCTGGGCCATCTTATTAGAGTAAGAGATTTCCAGAAGTATTAGTTATCAAGCAACAGAAAACAAGTAGGTTTACAATATAATAAAAGTATCAATTATTCAGGATTAAATAAGGAGAAAAAATTCCAAAAATGCAAAGCATGAAAAGAAGTGTTTTAGAAATCTGAGAGGATTTGAAGACTGAAGTGCATGGCAGAAAAAGTATGAAAAATGGCAAAGCAATTAATTTCAAAGTCTGTGGATTGAATGCATTTAGATATGATATAAAGTACCTATGACAGTTGTTCTGATGACAGTGTCCCCAGGGAACACAGAATTATGTCCACTGCCAGACAGTTGTAAAAGATTAGTCAGAATTTTTGCTGTTCTCTCATGGTGATTATAATGGTTTGATTAAGAGTTGTACAGTTCTCTGTGTTTTAACCACAATATGAGAAACAGAGTCAGTGAAATTTTTGAGAGGATTCAATGGCAATAGCCCCATGTAGAAAGGCTCCCATGCTAGAGCTAGGGTCTTATGCATGAGGTGAACATGTGACAACTCAGATTCTTTAGGTTCCAGAACTGGCCAGTCAAGTCTCAGCACTCAGTGACAAGAAGTCAAGAGAGAGGGAGTAAAAACTGGAAGCAGTAGTTTGCAGAGAACAGACATAATGCAGGCAGAATGTCCTGTGTTAACTCTTTAGTAATTTCCCCACCAAATGACAAAGCAAAGAAACAAAACTAAGCTAAAATAAAATACAACCAAATGTTTATAAGCATGGGATCAATTAACTCAGTCTAAACTCCTTGAAAGCATCTGACAATTTTTATTAAACTGAGAGCATTTTAAAATATTACACTGCAGTGTCTTGATTGCTGACAATTATTTCCAGTTATAAAGGAAGATATATTATGCATATTTATGCAAATATTTATATTTTCCTGAAAATAAGGATACGTTATAAGATATTACAAATTCAAAAGCAGCCAAGCAGTAATAAAACATTTTAGTTCTGTTGACAAAATGCATAATTATTAAATTTTATGTGTTTTCTGTAGCTTAAAGAGAAAAAACTGTTAAGTACAGGAAATAGAATGCTAAAGTATTAAGTTATTTCAAACTATAATTATTCTTTACAAATTTATTCAGTTCTATGTAATTAAGTTGTGTTTTGCTGAGTCTTGGTTTAGCAGTATCACGTTTGTTATTTTCTTTTATTTTATTTATATTTTTACTGTGCCAGGTATCCTGATGAAGTACTCTGCATGCTATTGAAGATATTTAAAATATTTCATCAGAAGCATTGTCCAAGAATATGTAGCTGGCATGGTCTTTTTATGTGTGTTTGAGGCAATCTTTTCTTTTTCATGCTCTGATTTGTAAGTTGTCTTCAAAGTCCTTTCAAGCAAGCATGAGAAATAAAATGTGCAAGTAGACAACAAAGATACCTAATGAGAATTTGTGATAAAAGTAACATAATTGCCAAGGTAACCTGGTTTTTCTGTGATATGCAAAACAAAACCAAGTTAATCAACATTTTCAATAAAATATCCCATGCAATTAATTTTGGTTGTTAGCTTTCTCTTATTGTGATGAAATACCAGAGATAATCACTTTGCAGAGGAATGGGTTATTTTGATGCATGGCTTCAGATGTTTTGACCCATCATCCTGTGGCCTTGTGATTTTCATGGCTGTGGCAAAGAAGTACATCAGAGTGTATGCCAGTGACAGAGGAAGCCTGTTCACTTCATGAAAGAAGTGGCTGGGTTGTGACATCCCTTTCATGTGGAGGTCTCCAGTGAGCTACCTTCCTCGCATGGGGTACCAGTGCTTAAAGGTTCCACCAGCTCTCAATATAGTAGCTCCACAGGCTGGCAAACAAGCTTTAGTACGCAGGCCTTTGGGACAGTTATGCAAACTACAGCCCTGATCCAGTTTCCAGAGAAGTTTGGATATTACACCTACTTTATGAACATAGATAAACAGAATGTTTACAGATAAAAAACCCTTTCATACCTAACAGTTAATTCCAATACACAGCACATTAGGCACATACCCAATATGTCATTAATAAATTATTATATATTAATATTTTTATGTAAAGATATTAACTCAAAAGTAGGCCATCAGTTCTGCATACTAATATAAATCTTGTGATATGAATTCTTACTTGAAAGCTAATGCAGACTATGCTGGATTTTAGCTAGAAAGTCTAAATAGTGACCAAGTCAATATTTTAAAAGTACCTGACAATTTATCTGATAATGCATATTTTTAATATCTAGAAAGTATCAAACAAAAAAGTACAGGATTCTGATGAAAACATTATAACAGTAGCAGCATTGATAAATTTCTGGCAATCTTATATAATGTCTAAAATGTTAAGTTTTTGGCATAATAAGAAAGAAGATATAACAGTAGCCTTTATTCCAAGGACGTGGAGAGAAGTCCATGGCTATAGACAGCCTGGAATTCTTTGACCGGAATGTGGGGTATGGGATATATATATATAAAACCTCTGACCAGGGTGGTGTTTAGGGCGGACATTGATGATGCACAAGGGGCTGATTGGGACTTTTTTGCGCCATTGGGAAAGGAAAAGGGAAGTTGTCACAGGGGAAGGAGGAAGTGACCTCCAGGTAAACACGCTGTTTGGTCCCACCTCCCACCGCAGCTTATTTTAGGGCAAATACCTTTCATAAAATATTCTTTTTAATATGTTATTTCACAAATTTAATGTAAAAGATCTAATGATCTTGATTTGTGAAGATTCTTAATGAATTTTATAAAATGTCAAATAAATCTATTTCTTAAAGCTCTCTTCTTTACAAGGAAAGCTAGTACTTCATGATTTTCAAAGAACTCCTCAGAAAAACTCAAAGACAAGTTTATATGCAAAATATATCTTTATTTGAGGAATTACTTTTGGAAAGTAATGTTTGCATATTTGATTAAACAGATAAAGGTCACTGAGAAACAATACTAGGCTACCAAATTTAGTGAAACTGGGTGTCTTAGTTACTTTCTCATTCCTGAAACAAAATAGCCAACACCCACAAGTTAGGGGATGTTTATTTTAACTCACAGTTTGTAGAAGTTTCAGTTCATTGTCAGTTGGCTCCAAGGCAGGAGAGCATGACAAAGGGAAATAGCAGATGGGAAATAGTACATAGAATGGCAGGTGAGAAGCAGTGAATCTTCCCTTTTCTTTTCCTTTCTATTCCATACAAACTATAAATGTTACAGGTAGCTGAGTTAGAAATATTAAACACAGTCAGACAGGGCTGGGTCTTCAAAGGAGCCAATGCAGAAGTTCAGATACCTTGCAGACTTGGACACAGATCTCAAGGTAAAGGGTAAAGCAAATACATCCACACCCTAAGGACTGATAGTCTAAAAAGTTCTCTATCACCCTGAGGAAGTCAGGAGTCACCATGCCAATGCCCTATGGGAAGAGTCACTATTCTTTAAACATGCCCCACTTGCTATGTGACTCAATTCCTCATTCGTATGCTGTTTAATCAATTTTACCTGCAATTAATCTTGTTGGTTGATCATAGTTCTCTCCCACCTTATGCCCACCTTATGAGTGCCCATTTTTCCCCATCTTGGACCCAACTCACTCCATGATTTTACTCTATAAAAATCCCTAGAAAAGACAGAGTCCTTGGCAATCCACCCGGGGCCCCTTATGTGTCCCAAACAGAAGCTTTCTTTCTCTTAATAAGTATATTCTGCTTTTAACCTCCATTGTTCCTAAAATTCATTGTTCAATTTTAGAGAACATGAACTCATACTGGACATATAGCAGGTTGGAGTTTCACTCCCCTACCTCACAAGCATATTTCTGGGCAACACTCACACCTGGGGTGGTCCTTCCTTCCTCAGTAGGTCCATCATGCATACCCAGAACTACGATCAATCAATCAGCAAAGTAATCTAGCATTAGATTAGTCCAGGCGCTCTCCAAAGCCCTAAATATAAGCCTTTTTTAGACATCTAGATGTCTTCAAACATGTAGCAAGGGGAACATATGATTTAAAAAATAAATGTAGCAAATCCTTTCTCACATGAAAGCAGGGAGAACTCCTTAAGCCAATGTTTCAGGACAAATAATGGGAAATAATTTTTTAAAAAAGTATCAAGAAATGACTTTAAGTGCATTAGATAAATGAAAAAATGGTTATGCAAGGAAATCAACTAAAAATCATTAGGAATTTGAAAATCTGTAGTATCTGAATGATGTACATGCCATCTGTCTGGCTCCCAATGAAACTGCACTCCACCCCTTACATTTAGGAAAGCAAGACTCTCTCTCTGAAAGTCACAATAAAAAGGCTGTGCTCCCAAACAGGGAATGATTGACATTTCTCATCTTTCCCACAGCTCCCTGTTGCCAAGGCTAAATTTCCTGTGAACCTGACAGAAGTGTACATTCTCATTGTTTCCCTGCACTGATCATGAAATGGAGCCTCAAGTTTTATTCTACTGCATTGTGTCCGGGGACTCCACATTAAGAGGCAAGCCAGAGACCACCCAATTCTAAAGTGGGGGTGGCATTCAGGGAGATTCACCCCAGGCCTCCTCAAAGGTACTGTGGCTCAGGGATTTTGCCCTGGGAAATACAAAGCCCCAATCCCTCCTCAAGAAACTGACTGTGTTTGCAACACAGTGTGGAAGCATTCAAGACAAAGGAGCCCTTGAAATTACAGAAGCTATGAGGACAGCAAATAAAGAATAGTTGATCAGTGTATTTAAAACACTCTCTAAACTATCAACTGGTTAATTCACCTAAAAGAAACAGAAGGAGAGAGACAGAGAGAGACAGAGAGAGAGAGAGAGAGAGAGGGAGAGAGAGAGAGAGAAAGTCCTGCTGTTAGTAGAGCTAATCTAAAACATCCCTTCAAAGAGCTGGAATTTGAGTAGATTGGTCTATGAGGCAAGTCTTTTCCTAAGACAATATTGAAAACACTGGAGAACATTAAGTGCTGTAATTAGTGGTACTTAAAATCTGGAAAGCTCAGGGAAAGTGACAATCTAACAAACACAGACAAAGCGATTGGCAGGAATTTGTGCAGCGTGGGTGGCAGTGAGAAGACAGTGTGATGAAGCTGATTTAACAGAAAAAGCCCTTCTCTGAAGCACCACATTGACTGCAGAAGCTTTCAATGAAGGCAAAATTCAAGAGCCTGTGGGGTGGACAAAAATCTACCAAAAT
Organism: Dolichotis patagonum; assembly: GCA_004027295.1. Lineage (NCBI taxonomy): Eukaryota > Metazoa > Chordata > Mammalia > Rodentia > Caviidae > Dolichotis > Dolichotis patagonum. The sequence continues at coordinate 7,215 of PVJX010021356.1, read as the reverse complement.
TTGGTGAAATCAAGTCACTGATAAATTAGTAATTGTGAACACTTGGTAACAACCCACAATTTACACATGAAGGAGTTATCAGGTACACACCACAGGATTTAAAGATAATAGAACAATATAAAAGACACTTAAGTCATTTATCGTATATAATTCCATGCAGAGACATGAAGAAAGAAAATTGAAAATAGGAAGGGAACATTATCCTTAGGTTCTAACAGTAAAATGCAAGAATTCACAAAATAAAACTTGCAGTCACGATAAGTTAAACAATAGTTGAAGAAATAATGAATTGTATTAAAATAATGATCATAGTAAGATCTCAGAAAATAATTAAATATATATATATATAATACAAAACAGGAAAAATGTGCTCTCTGTAATATATTAAATTTAAAAAATAAGATATAGAAAATAGTACAAGAGAAAAATGATAGCTCAAGAGTATTATATGCAGCTGAGTTAGTTAGTGAAAGGTTCTTGCCCTAGTATAAATTATTATATAATTATGGTGGTAGTCTAAAATGGCAGAAGGCCAAAGTGGGAATGCTTACCACTTCCTGCTTTTTATTCAGCCCTAATTGCAACTGCCCTTACTGTTTGCATGCACAGAGAATTCCAATCGTTTCCTCACATGTCATCAGTATCCTCCCCATGTAACACTTCCGGATCAGAGGTCATATTAATAAACATCTGCCTCTCTGTATCCAGTCAAAGGAGACAGCTGAACCACCATGGGTTGTTTGCTCCTTTCTAGGACCTCAATAAACCTGTTCATTTTGTACTTTTTGCTTCTCTATTGTGCCAGAATACTCTAACAGTTAGAAATATTATAGGCAGTCAGACAGAGCTGGATTCAAACAAATCAGAGCAGAAGTTCAGATACCTTGCAGCCTTGAAAGAGATAAACTCCTCTTTCTGTGGGCCAGATCTCAAGTCAAAAGGCAAAGCAAATAAAAGCACATCCTAAGGATCAAAAGTCATTGAAATAGTTCTGTCACCCTCAGGGAGTCAGGAGTCACCATCCCACCCCCTTACAGGAAGAGCCACTGCTCTTAAGCATGCCTGCTTACTACATGACACACTTCCCTATTTGTTCCTAATTTAATCAATTTTACCTCAGCAATTAATGTTACTGGGTGACCATAGTTCTGTCCTGCCTTATGCCCACATTGCAAATTGCCATTTTCCCCGTATTGGAGTCATCTAACCTCATGATTTTACTCAAGTCCATAAAGAAGACAGAGTCTTTGGCAACCAACTTAGGACCCCTTCTATCTCTCCCAGACAGCTTTCTTTCTTTCAATTGCTATATTCCACTCTTAACCTCCATTGTTCCTAAAATTCATTCTTTGATTTTAGAGAACATGAACTTGTATTGGACTTACAGTAGGCCAGGAGTTTAATTTCCTTATATCAAGAGGACAAAATGTAAAAATCCAGTAAATACTTGAGAATATTAAGAAAAGTTAAAGTAAATATATCTTTTCTATATTGTAAAAATTGTATAATATTACTCTATTGAAAAAATGTCAAACAGTGTTTATGATCATTTGTCTAAATTTAGAAAAAAGATCATGTCTTGCATAACCTTGCATATTTTTAATGGGAATATGATTTTCACCATGTTGGTGAATAGTTGTCATCACCCATTGAAATAATATATATATATATATATATATATATATATATATCTTTGCCTAGTCATATTGAGTTCTAGAAATGTAAGTAATAAAAGTGTATTTAGTGCTGGAGATTTAGCTCAGTGGCATTAGCACTTGCCTGGCAGGCACAAGGTTGTAAGTTTGATTCCTGGTAACAAAAAAAATTTATATTTAATGTTTTAAAAATATATACATTGTTTACAAAAGCTAAAATATAAATTGGTTTAAATTCTTTCAGATAAAAAAATTCTAAATATCTTTTCTGGATAGCTATTTAAAATAAATTTTATATATTTAGAAGTATTTTGTAAAATTTATTTGGGTTTTTATATTGCTATTATTTATTTTTATAGTGCTGAGTATCAAACCCAGAACCTCAGATATGCCCCCAGGTCTATCTGAAAGTTTTCAATATATTATTGGTTTATAACTTCCCTATATGCACATATTATCTATATATATGTATTTGCACAATTTTAGTGATTTGTACAAATATGATTATTTTGAAAATATGTCTATACTAGAATATTATTAATTATAATACAATTATTACTTCAGTTATTAAAGTTGCAAAATGTCTTTGAAAGACCTTATACTAATGTTTTATAGATATATTATATATTATGAGCAATAAATGGAAACATTTATTTTATCTGGTTTAATCATAAAACTTAGAGAATCATTCTGAGACTTTGGGCATTGAATACCGTTATTCTGCAATAATGTATAGATGGCTTATTTTAATGATGAATATGTGAAGTAGAAAGATTCAGTGCCATGTCAAGCTTAGTTGGACGATATTTTGAACTATTATTTGATTTTTTTGTGAATTAATGCTCATTATAAACAAAACAATATATTATAGTGTATCCTTTGGCTTCAGAAATGGATTTTTTAAAAATTAAGAGAGATCCCTTTAACCTGAAAAGTAGCAAGCCTGAAGGAAACTCAAAACAGAAATTTCCCACATGGTTAAAAGATGAGCTAACCTTTCCAAATATGATCATTTTTCTGATTGGTACAGCAAGGAAATCAGAAATAGAAAGAATAAATCTATGTTGATAGGTTGCTGGATTGAGGGGAATTTGAAGACTTCATTCATTAGCTTGAGAATGATGAGAGAATCAAACAATTAAGCCAATTTTCCATATTAACATTTGAGTGGTAATTCCTGAAAGATGAAATATCCATTCAAGGACATAGTTTCTTAAGTGCTATAGATAGGCTCAGAGATTTCCCTGTGTGCCACTAGAACTGACAGCAATTGAAAAATGCTTAGTTCCAAAATGCCTACTGAAGAGTCTTCAAAAACTGATATAACTAAAGAGACTCACTTGAGGACATCTTGTTTCATAAAATAAGGTTGACATATTAGTAACCTTATATATTTTAATTCAGAATCCTGAGAAGAAATAGCCATATTTTGTGATGACACTACATAAATTAGCTCGTAGCAAGTATTTTATTGTGAACTCATCATGTGTCACATAATACCATCTATTAATAAGAAAAGCTGAAGAAATCAGTCTCTTTGTTGCTCACATTCTATAGAATAATATAGATATTGAGAACAAATTAAATATATGGGGTATGATCAAAATAAGTGAGTATTTAAATTGAAACTACGAATCACTGGAGAAGACATGTTGTCATTAATATCACTTGGAGTAATACCCCTCACTTCAAACACACTCATCTCATCTTGCTACTCTCTGGGTCAGTTCTAGCTATCTTCTTTCTTGTCTTTGGGAGAAGTGAACAAAAATACAGTAAATGTTGCTGCTGAGTATCATGCAATAGAAAGACAGCTGTTTAAAAGCATTACACTGTGTCCACATTCACCTATTCAGCAGATTTGACAACTTCTGGTTCTTCCCTAAAATCAAATTGACCATGGAGGGCAAATGTTTTGAGACAATTCAGTATTTCCAACAATTCACTACAGCTACAGCAGTGTGACTGAATGCTCTTACACACACAGCGTTGTTTTTAGAACCTCTTTGGAAAATTTCAGGAAGGATGGAATAAGTGTGTTCAAAGCATGGGGAAATATTTTGAAGAAAATTAATGGTGAAATACATTTTACTCTAATAATTTTTAAAAATTTAAATATTTACCTTATATTTCAACCATAGCTTATATACTTATTTATAAATAGGATCTATTTAAATGTGGAATTTTTGTAGATTTTTACTATTAAATTAAATCTTAGATTTTAAAGAAGACTTTGCAAAATCAACTTAATCTCATTTTTAACTTTTATTTCTAAGTTTGAACACTATGGCTAAGTTGATTAAAGATTTGACAAAATCAATTTAAACACATATAAAATGCCATCAAGTACTGAGATTTTACTAAAACTTAAAAGTATATTTTTTAATATGCATTTTATTATAATTATATAATTGTGATTTAAAAACTCGTTTGGAACTCCTTAAGTATTACAAATGTGACAAATAACTACTGATTTTGAAAGAAAAGTTAATCTACATGACCTAAATATACAAATATCAAGTATAAATGTTATTATGCATAGCTTTTATGATTTGTTTTCTGGTAAGGGGATTATCATATTTTCATAGTATTGAGTGAAAAGAATTCCTAAAGCATTATCTGAAAGTGTATCATTCAAATCAATGTGTACTAACTAACCCTTAATTTTTAAAGTAATTTAAAAGCAATATCATTACAAACTCTTAAACTGTATCACTGTATGTCTCACAAACTTGTGTATGCATGTGATTGTCAAGAAAATAACCAGGTTTTTTTTAAAACAGAATGTGCAGTAAGCCAGTGTTAAAAATTGCCTTCCTTCTCTGGGCATACATATTGCAGGATAACCTGCAATATAATTTTTTCTAAAAATAAATCTAAAGAATATTCTGACATATTTTAACAGTAACTGAATAATGGAATTCATTATGAGTCTAAGAGTTTAAGGAAAGAGCAGCGTTAATCCCAGTCAAACCTTAGTTAGACTCGTAGTACAAACCCTGAAGGACTCCGTGCTCTTAATTACTGCTCCAGTCTATCCAGCTATAGAACTCCCCTGGTGATGAGCAACTGAAGAGAAATCTATCACTAGGGCATTCATTTATAATCGTTATTAGTAACCTTTCCACGAACCTAAGTTTAAGGGCATGTTAAGGAAAGACTTTGTAAGTATAAGATTTAAGAAACCAACTTAATTAAGAGTAAACATAAAAATATTCAACTCATTGGCATAATAAGCAATTCCTACAAGGAAACTTCTTGATATACCTAATAGAATCATTTTCTGTTGTTTTTAGACTAAATATTTTTAACAAAGAATTTTTATCAGAGCTTATTTTAAAGATATGTTTAGAAGATAGTCAAGTAGGCTTAATTTTTAAAATTAAAAGTCAATATTTTTTAAAAAGAAATCAACATTTATAGACATTTCTTGAGATTTTTATATGAACATTTTTTTAAAATTCCTTGATACATATTGATGATTTAACTCAGTCTTTTAAATACGGTTATACTTCCCTTAACCCAGTGCCTTTGGTTTTGTTTTCTTTCTAGAATCCTTTTAAATTGTGTTAATCCAGGGATCTCTAAAGTTGTCCAAATTATGAGAGTGGAATAAATTGATATCTGTTAACCCAAACTGCAACATGTTCCAGTTCTTGTACCATTTAAATAAATTTTTTTGCCATTCCTCTGTGCTGTTATCATTCTTACACTTTTGCTTGTGTTGAGCAAAGTGTTCACTCAGTCTTTTTAAATTACCTGTCTCGTGTAAAGCATTAAAATGTGGCCAGTATCCGCAGTTGCATGCCCACTCTTCCATTTATTCTCTTTGCTACTGAGCCTAACAGTTGAATGTTACACATCTACAACCACAGTCTTCTATGTTAGTCTACAAAGATAACACAAGAACCAGTGCTCTGATTAGGAGAAGCTATCAGACATCATACTTTACCCTATCAGAATACTTATTCTTTTTGTTTTTATGAATAGTAGAATTTCTTCAAATTTGAAATCTGTTAAAATGGATTCTTATTGATTATCAGTCTCAGTTATCAGTTACAAATAATAGCTGATTCTGATTGAGCACTTGATTGGGACACTAACTGCAGTCATATTTCATTGTAAAAATTCACTTTTTGAGTATATTATTAATGAAGGAATTTACACTCAATTATTTTTTCTTTTGTTACTTACTAGCCTAAATTTAGTCAACTTTTACAATGGGTTTGCAAATGTGGGTCTCTAGCTCAGCGTCAATCTTTGCATTTACATTCGTTTGTTGCTTTCTACAAGGAAGCAGTTTTCATAAAGGCAAATCTTAAAATAGATCTTGTGGAACTGTATTAGAAAACAGTAATCCATTAGGGAAAAAAGGCAAGTGAGAGAGTAAGAGATGCAAAGAGGGGGGAGAGAGAGAGTGGAATAGAGGAAGAGGGGAGAGAAGGGACAGGGAGATGATAAATCAACTGAAAAGATTCTCACAGAAGTAGCTTTGATGGACAGAAATCCATAGGACTTTGCAAAGCTGTAGTGGCAGAATCAATACTCTGAGTTGTCAGAAAACCTTTCAGTATTGGGATGTCTGGATTTGAGAGCATCAACATAGACTACTCCAAACTTTATTGGGGGATTTAAAATGTATACAGTTATTCTTGTTTTAGAAGAATAAATCTCTGGTTCTGTAATACAACTTGTCTGGGCAACAAATAAAATTAGAAGGCTAGTAAATGTAATGTGGAAGATGAAATAAAGATGTTAGGTAAGAAAAAGACACATCATACACCAAGTTGCATTTTGGATTATAGATTATCTGTCTATGTTGATCATGGAATTAAGTAACAATAAGCAGTGAATGACTCTTACATTAATCAACAGTTTGCATAGGTTATTATTTAAATAAATAAACTCACAAGATTGTAATACAAATAATATCCCTATAAAGGCTTTAGTATAGAATGTACCCACAAAAGTGTTCAGAGGTGAGACTTTAAGAAAGGGTTTCAGTGGGGGCACTGACGAATGGACGAATGAATTCATCATAGTTGGAGTTTAGCCATTGAGTACTTTGTTGGCAGGTGGAGCCTGGTCGGATGGTGCAGCGTGGGCTTGTTAGTTACCCCTCGCTGCTACCCTGCTTGCTTCGCTGCTTCCTGACTGCCATAATGTACATAGCTCTTCTCTGCCCACGTACATCCACCACATCTTCCTGTCTTGGACAGAGAGCCAAACCTCTAAAAATTATCAACAAAAATAAACCACTCTCTCTTTTTGGTGCAGGAGTTGGGTGTTGGGCCTTAGTAATCAGAAAGTATAGCAGAATATTATAAATCTAAATGTTAAAATTTTCATGTAAATCAAGATTTCATCCATTGACAAAGAAGCAAAAAATTGGAAAGAGAACGTCTTCCAAAATAATAACAGAAGACAAGATAATCTTCAAAAAATAAGAACATACAAAACCCATCCAAGGGGCTTGGGATTTAGCTCAGCTATATAAGTGCCTGCTTGGCAAGAGTGAGATCATGAGTTCAATACCCAGTATCAAAAAAGAAAAAAAAAA
>PVJX010021355.1:0-31965 GCA_004027295.1 Dolichotis patagonum | reverse complement strand
TCAAGCACTTCCTATCTGTCTGAGGAGCTCATTCAGTGGGACTGGTGGTTCCAGGGGTGTCCTGTCACCCCAGAGGACATGCGAGCAGCATGTTCTCAGCTCTCCCAGATGGCTGTGATTGGGCTTGTGGCCTGTGCTTCCTCCGAGGGCTTCAGTGAGGACCGTCAGAACGGGAGGCTGACAACCCCAGTGACAAGTTCATGGCCTTTGAGTCTTGCTCTCTTCACATTAACCTGTTTATTCACGAGCCTGATAACATAAGGACAGAGTCCTCACTTCTGAAAACAGAGCCGACTGAGTAGAAATTCACTGCTTTTCCAGGAAGCTGTATTCTCTTGCTTTGGTGTCTTAGATTTTGATTTTGATTCTACCATTTAATTGCTGGGAGACTCTGGGCAAGTCCCATGACTTCCTGGGGCTCAACTTTCTTATTTGCATGACGAGGGCATTAATAAGAGTCAATAAACATCATGTAGTTGTGTGAAGCTAGTAAGAACCTGGCATACAGCAGGGTTCAGCACAAAAAACATTTTTTTTTTGTTCCCACTTCTCTGCTCCCTTTTTCCAGGAGCCTATTATCAGGCTTTCCCAGAGTCCATGTTGTGCAACATGCAGATAAACCAGTCGAAGAAAAAGAAGAGGAATGAAAGGGATGGGCAAGTGAGCCCTGGGGCAGAGCCTGGGGATGTGTAGTTGAGTGGAAAATCTTGGGTTTTGGAAATAGGCTGTGTTTTGAAGCTCAGTCCCATTACTGGTTAGGAGGCTTTGAGAAAATTATTTCAAAATATTTCATATCCCAATCCCCACAATGAGAAAAACAGTGATTGCTGTTTATGGTTGTTGTGAGGATTAATTGAAATAATAATGTATATTAGGAACCCAGCACATGAGAGGCCTTCAATGAGACTTTTGTTCTCTTTGTTTTGAAAAGCCATTAATGTGTGGGTGAAATGTGATTGATAATCAAGAACCTCATGCAAAAAGCCCACAGAGAATTATCTGTTTTTTCCAAAGGCAGAAAGGCCCAGACTTTTGCCTTTTTCTCATTTTCTGCTTGTGTAATTTTTTTCCCACTTCTACTGAAGGCTGGGCAGAGGAAATAAAAGTCAGCCAACAAAGGCGCACTGACAGCTTGCTGTACACAAAGAGAATGCTGTGCATTATGGGTGGGAAACTAAAGAAGTAAAAGGTATAATCCTTGTCCTTGAGAAGCTTCTGACCTAATTAGAGGAAATAAAAGTTGCAAAAGAGGCCATTTAAAACACTCATGCGCAAGACAATAGTCTGTTCAGCAACTACCAAGGTAGCCAGTGAAGGAATGACCAGACTTGGGCGTGAGAAGCCAGGAAGGCTTCTGAAGCAGAGACAAACTGGAGAAGAGGCCCGGCAGAGGCCCTGGGGTGGAATGAAGGCTCTCCTGTGTGGGATGCTGACCTCACTGACTTATCTGACACCAGGAAGGCATTGTGCGGAGGTAGTGAGATAACAAGTCAAGAGGCTCTTGGGCAACTGTATGAGGTCAATCACAAGTTGTTGTTATTACCTGTTCCTGGCACCAGCAGCGCAAACAAATCCAAACAGTTTCACCAAAGCAGACTTGTTGGAAAGTGGAGCTGAAACTCTCAGAAGGTGGGGACCATTCCTACTATCACGGTCTTATTTAAGTCTGAACTTCCTGGCAATTCATCTGCAGGGCTAAAGCTACATTTCTCTAGATAGGCTCCCAGGGAACCAGAACCAGAACTCTATCCAGTTCTGTATGCCAGCATCAAACAAGGACTGTGTCTGCCGCCTCTTGCTGGAGCTTAGATCACAGGACCTGCCACCTCCACAACCAAGGTCAGAGGATGCCGAAGGATGCTGGTCTACCATGCCACTTTCTCAGGCCCGTCTTGGCTTCGGAGTATAGCCTTCCTCAGTGCTTTTCTCCACAGCTGGGTGATGCTATGGCTTGCCAGTTATGGGCATGGCTCTGACCCTTACTGGCTTTGTGAAATATTTCCAGCTAAAACACAAGGATGACGGTAATTCTCTCCTCTAATTGTCAGGAGATAATTAATTTAAAAGACATAGCACAGTGTCTGGCACATTGTAATCACTTACTAAGTAGTACTTCTTAGCCAGGCATGGCGGCACAAGCCTGTAATCCTAGCACTCAGGAGGGCGAAGTGTGAGCATCACTGTGAGTTCGAGACCAGCCTGGGCTACAAGGTAAGTCGAAAGCCATCCTGTACTACACAGTGAGACTGTGACTCAAAACAAAACAAAACAAAAACAGAAACAAATTAGAAAAATATACTTATTATCTTAAACTAATTTGAAGTTTGATGATGTTGGGACACTACTTTTCTCTAGAGCACAAAGGGCAGACTTTTGTATCCCAGAATGAATTGTGATTCTGGCACTGAGGAACAAAGATCTACCTATTGTCTTCTGGTGCCTGTACACATAGGAAGGACTCATGGAACACAGGGCTCTATAGGTATGCTTGTTTGTATCTTTTTTTTTTTTTGAGTATGCAAAGTAAAATTACTCTTAGGATGTTGTTTAGAAATGGGCCATATATTCAGGTCTGTTACACATAAACTAATGTTCACAAATAGTTATGCATATAAATAAATAACTCCCATGTTCAATCATTTTCAGTTTCATAATTTTCAAAATGCTGAACCAAATGCCACTCGGGAAGGAAGACTCAACAATGGCTCTACCACTTACTAGATGTGTGATCTGGAGAAAGTTACTTAACTTCCTGTCTCAATTTCCTCATTGTGAATTTTTATGCTTATCTAACTTGGAGAGTTGTAATGGGATTAAATGGGGTGCCAGAGGGAGCGTGCCTGGCAGACAGATGTTAAATGACTGTTAAATTGGGATCTAGAATATTGTCATCAACGTCTTGGTTTCTTGTCAGCAGCTTAACTCTCTAAGACAGTTTAGAAGAAATTATGTGTAAGGAGAAGGCTGCTTGGGAAAGACTTGGTGAGGAAAAGAACTGGCTGGGTGAATATATTTGATCCTCGATGCCCCTGTAATACAGCAAATGTAATGACACCTGGAGGAGGAGGACGAAATGTAGTGACAGATAAGATGGTCATGTAGCCAACTTTGGTAGGAGGTTTCACAGAGAAAATTGCCTTTGCAGCTGTTTGCTTAGCTGATTGTGCCTCTGACCCAGAAACACTCTCTCTGAACCACAGGTGATAGATGGAAACATCTGGATTCTCCATGTTCATTGGTTTGGGAGGAGGGAGGACAGAGTTTTGGGATGAGAGGGAAGACACCACTGTTCTGGTCTCACTCATTGCATTCCATGGGTGTGTCACATCATCTCCATCCCAGTGCCTGTGGATTGAAACTGGTGTTCTCTAGATTCTTTCCAAGTTCTAGTATCTTTTAATTCCATGAATGTGGCTTGGCATAGTGGCGCATGCTTGTAGATCCCAGCATTCTGGGAGGCAGAGGATTGCAAGTTCAAACCCAACCTGGACAACTTAGCTACTTCAAGGAAAGTACAAATAAAATAATAAAATAAAAAGAGGGTTGGGGATGTAGCTCAGTACAAAAGCTCTGGGTTCAATCCTGAATACTACAAACACATTCATACAAAAAAGAGACATTTTTGATTCCATGAATGCACAACTTGTTTCTTTGCTGAAGAATACAGTCTTCATAGACAAAGGCAGTGCCCAATGAGATCACTTCATTCCATTATGAAATATTTCTGACTTTCTGAATGGAGAGGGGCGGGATTCAACAAGATGAATAATGAGGATGAGGAAATAAGTCTCTAAAGCCAGGGCAGAAAGTCTGGTCTTTAGTGATTTGGAGATGATGCCCGCTGTGTTCCCTAATACCCACACTACCAAGGTCTGTGTTAGGTCTCTTGGTCAGAGGAATTGCTTTTACTCTCTAGCCAGGATGTTTTCTTGGGTTCCGAGCTGGATTTCAAGTCCTTGTCATCCTGGAGTGGCTTCTCTCTTCTTAGGCATCCAGCTGGGAGCCCACACCCTCTCTCCACTGGTTACTGTGGATGGGTGTGTCAGAGCAAGTCATGGGGAAGGTATGAGCTTCCTACATGGTCCCTGGACTGGTCCCTCCTGGGCTGTTTTCTCTGCAACCAGCTTAGTCACCTGCCAAACTCAAAACAAAGGTATCCCTCTAATGTCACAAAGACTATTGGTTCCCACAAAGAGCTGTGTTTGGAGGCCGATGTAAGGGCCTTTCCTGAGAGAAGCTGTCCATTGGTGGTGAAACTGCAGGTGAGAACTTTTTAGCACAAAGTGAAGTTGCTGTCTTTGCATGTTTACAGTACTTGGCCACTGGCGCATTGCCTTAGCATGCAGACCTCACTGTAAGGCTTTCAGGGTATTTATTCTTAAATCCAATTTACAGATGACGTTTAGGAAGACTGAGTCACTCCCAAGGGCATGCAACACAGAAGCAGTGAATCTGGGACCCAAATGTCAGTCTTCTGACCCAAGTTCAGTGTTCTTCCCATGAATACAACAGAACCAGGAAGTCAATTCAAATGCATGTTCCCACGTAAGCTGGAAGAATTCTGTGAATATTTCTTGGTCACTGATCTCATGACTCATCAGCCCAATCTGTTTGCCAATATCATTTTTATGGTGGTTTAGTCATTTTCCTGACAGTCATGGCCAGGCAGATCGAAATTAGGCTGATAAGATACTGGGGTTGTTTAGGAAGTGCACATTCCAGAGAAGTATTTCAGAAGAGAGACCAATATTTGAAGTCGGGCTTTAAAGTGAGGACAGAATAAAGAATAAGAAACTAAACACAACAGCAAAAAACCGTTTATCAGAAAAATTGTTCTGTTAAGCAAAGTAAAGTCACTAATACACATGAATATCACCAAATATTTACTAGGCATCTATTATGTGTCTAGCTCTGCACATGGTATAACAACAAATAAGATTTAGTTCCCATCACCAAGTAACTTACAGTTCCAAGGGGAAGCTAAAAATGTCAATGCATGATTGCAACAGAATGCGTTAGGTGGTCCAGGATAAATACATATATATTGGATTATAGTGCCAGGAGGCAAAGAAGGCTGAGAGAAGTGGTAATATTTTACCTGCATTATAAATATTGATAAATAATTACGGAAGACATGAATAGTTCAGAAAACTGTCATCATCTTGAGAAACACCCTGCTACTATACAATTACTTGCTATGTACTAGAAGATATATCATATATGGGCTACTAAGTAGTGTGTACATTAAAACTCAAGTGAGTCTCACAATCAGCCTCAGGAAGAACTGGGATCATCTCTGTTTTGCAGAAGAGGAAAACAGAGATGAAATCGTTTACCCAAAGTCCATTCGCTAGTAAGTGGTGGAGTCAGGATTTGAACCTGAGCCACCTGACTCCAGAGATCCTAGGGAGCAATGGTGGCCATGACTGGCATAGGGCAGAGGTGTGCATGGGTGTCAGTCTGGAGAGTTGGGAGCGCTTCATTGCGGCTGAAGCACGGCCCACAAATCCTGTCTACCTTTGCTGTTTTCCAGCCCCGCTTCCTGTATCCCTTTTCCTATTTCTCACCATTATATACAAAGTTCCAGACTCATCTATTTTAAATCTACAGTTTGAATTCTTGAAACACATCAATATTGCAGACTTGTGGTAGGCTGAAAAGCTGAAAAAATATCAGCTCGTGATTGTAACCTTCTGTGTGTGTGTGTGTGTGTGTGTGTGTGTGTGTGTGTGTGACACTGGATTTTGAACCCAGGTCCTTTATACTGTCTCATTTTTTATTTTTTATTTTGAGACAGGGTCTTGCTAAATTGTTCTGCTGGGCTTGAACTTGCAATCTTTCTGCCTCAACCTGCTAGTGTTCTGGGATTACAGGAATGTGCCAAAACATCCAGCTTAATGTAGCTTCCCCCCTCCCATTTCTTTTCCTTTCCTCTCATCAGACCCGAAACCTCATTCCCTGCAGTCCCAGGGAGATGTTGTGGGAGGGGTCAATTTACTTCTGGGTCACATGGGCTTGGGAAGGTGCCTGTGGAAACCCTGGTAATCTCTGATTTGTGTCCTTTTGCTCCCCAAATCTGTCAAAATCACAGCTCGTTTTCAAAGTTTGAATAATCCAGATTGACAAATGCCTTCTTTGGAAAAATGATTTTGATGTTCACTTTATTTCTCTGGATTCCTGGTTTCTCTCCCATTTGAGCTTTCTTACCACCTTGTCAGATTTTTAAAGATTTTATGAAGATTTGGCCAGGGATATAGCTCAGCAGCACAAGTGCATACCTGGCAAGTGCAAGGTTGTGAGTTCGATCCCCAGTATATATTTTATGAAGATAAAAAGAAAAATTATCTAGCATGCTTATTTGGTTGATCCAAATTATACTTCAATTACAGGAAACTCAAAGTTCCAGACTCATCTAATTTTAACAGTAACTCAATGATGTAGATGCAATTAACCTGATTTTTCCAAAGAAATGTGATTTTTCCAATCAAATGTGATTCAGGGAGTTAAAATAAGTTGAAAAAGGTCACACATCTAATAAACAATGGAGTAAGATTCCAATGAAAGTTTCTGACTTTAATTCTCTCTCTCCTGTTTCCTAGGTTCAGCATTCACTAGCCGTGTAACCTTAGAGAAGTCACTTTACCTCTCGGGATTTAAATTTTATTTACAAAATGTGTTAGCCAACTTTCCATTATTATAACAAATGCACAAGATAAATCAGCTAAAAAGGAGGAAAAGTTATTCTGGTTTATAGTTTTATAGGTTTAAGTCTAGGGTGATTCAATGGTTGTGCCTTTGAAGGACATTCAAGATCCAAACTATAGCATAAAATGAAGATAATAAAAGAATCCTTATCAGAGAATTGTGTGGGTGAAGTGAGTTAATATATACAAAGCATTTTTATCTATGTCTTATACATGGAATTTAACAAATATTTGTAGTTTATAATTATGATTATAATTCTTTAAGGATATCAAACTAATGTAGACACTGGAGTGGATTGATTTAGAGAATAATACTTGCCAATTTCTCTCTCTCTCTCCCTCTCTCTCTCTCATTCATTCACTCATTCATTCATTCATTCATTTGCTGCCACTGTACATCTAGATCTTGGCGAGTTTGGGCCAACATTGTGTGGATGCCCCCCTACCCTGGAGTTCCAGAGAGGGAAGTTACTTCCTTTCTGGTCTCTAGGATAGGAGAGGGGGCTTGTCTGAGTAAATGCTTTGTAGTTACAGTATTTGTTAAGTCCCTTTCCTATTTTCTTGTCTCATTTCTCAAGCCCTGCCCTTTCCAGTTTCCAGACCCACAGTGGACAGATTCTACACCGAGAGTTACGATCGTGGAATTCTTCCACCGGGCCCTCTCAAACTTGAGAGGCCAGAAATCCTAAAGCATGAGCTACTTGCTTCTTTTCTTTTTTCAGGAGTTAGCTGTCTCTTTAGAGACTGCCAGGCCCTCCCTGGAAAATGAGAGGCCAAACCAAAGAGTCATCCATCAGATGAATAGCTGATTAACCACAAATATCCATCAGGTACTTGCCATGGGCCAAGCTCTCTATGTGGGCTCTTTGGAGAATGTGAAGGTAACCATAACATGATCTTGTGACAAGGCGAGAGCACAATAGCCCATAAATAGCAGTTTCCTTTAACAACGGAAAAGTGTCAGGCAGTATTTAGGTGTGCGATGAATGAAATAGTTCCCTGGGTTGGGTGCTAGGAATTCAGAAGGGAAAGAAGGAAGAATGTGTGTGCGTAGTCGAGCATGTGTTTTGTGATTGGTATCTGGCTCCCATGAAAACATTCTTCGTGGGATAGGAGATGGGACAGCCCTAGGGTCCAGGGCATGGGTAATGGAGAAGGGAGCTGAGGGTATAGCTGTTATACACAGGGTCCTGATTCAACCCAGCACTAAAAAAAAGAAAGAAAGAAAACATAGGGAAGGACTAGAGGCAATATATCAAGTTAGAATACAAAAATCCTAGCAAGAAGCCAAAGTCACAGTAGGTATTAAATCGGATGTGTGTGTGGTTCCAGGCAACACATATAAAATCAAATGGTGTCCGCCTTGACTTTGTTCATGTAGACTAGGTATCTATTTGGATGCTTATTAATAGGTCTAGCCCTGGGTATAGGAATTCCTTTTGGAATAATCCCTTCTTTTGTGGTGCTAGAAATTGAACCCAGAGACCAGGCAAGTGGTCTCCCACTGGCTATATCCTAGCTCCCACTCTTGCCCTTGAAAATAGACAAATCAAAGACCTCCTACCTCAGAGATCTATTAGAAGGGTTAGTGGAAAGAAAATGGAACCCAGCATCCCTTGTACTGGCCTCTGAGTCCTACAACTTGTTTCTGTTCTCACACTATTTGTTTCAGGATTCTTATTCCTTTAAATGTGGTCTTGCTCCTAACCTTAGACCCGGCTGAAATACAGATTCAGGACGGGGTTGAAGAAAGTGGTTGAGAACTAATACCAAACACAAAGTATACCCTTTTTGGTTCTTAGTGTGCATGGCAAAAAGTGGGCATGACAGCCAGGCATGGTGGCACACACTTGTAATCCCAGCTCTCTGGCCGAGGCAGGAGAATTGCAAATTCAAGTCTTGGAGAATTTAGTGAGATACTATCTCTTTTCTTTTTCTTTTTTCTTTTTTCTTTTTTTGGTGCCAGGGATTGAACCCAGGGCCTTTGCACTAAGTTTTATCCCCAGTCTTTTTTATATTTACTTCATGAGACAAGGGCTTGAGAATTTGCTAAATTACCCAGGGTGAGCTTGCACTTGCCATCTTCCTGCCTTAGTTTTCCAGACTGATGGTGCTATAGACATGTGCCACCATGCCCAGCCCTATCTCATAATTCACATAAATAAATAAATAGGGCTGGGGTTGCACAAGTCCTGGGTTCAATCCCCAGGTATGGGTGTGGGTTGGAGGTAAGGAACTGGGTGTGGTTTCTTAAGCATTGACTGAGTTGGATCATTTGAGAAGCGAAAGTATCATAAAATAGCACTGATATGCTCATTGTGCTCAAATTTTTATCAGGTTGTGATTTTATTGAAGCCTCTAATATTAATAGTATCATGATTGCTTTATGTTTGCCTATCATTATGTACAAAATACAAATCCCTCTGTATTTTTCTTTCTCCCTTCCTTTTTCCTGGTAGTCTTAGGGATGGAACCTAGGGCCATCACATTGAGCTGCAACCCCAGCCTTTTCTTTCCTTTTCTTTCTTTCTTTCTTTCTTTCTTTCTTTCTTTCTTTCTTTCTTTCTTTCTTTCTTTTTTTGACAGGGTCTTACTAAGTTGCTAAATTGCCTAGGCTGGGCTGGAACTTTTGATTCTCCTGCCTCAGTCTCCCAGGGTGTTGGCACAGGCCACCACCACAAACATGTGCCACCTCACGCTGCACAAAGCTCCATGTTTCTTAATCTTAATGCCTCCAGTTAAATGATGTGAGGTATTTTTAAGACACCTTTTCCTTGTGTGACTTTGAGAAAAGGGGGCAGGAAAGAAAATAGCTAGATATGGTCTGGTGATGGGGTTTGGTGATAGAGCACTTGCCTACCACACGTACAGCCTTGGGTTCAATCCCTTGTGCCACAGAAAGAAAGAAAGAAAGAAAGAAAGAAAGAAAGAAAGAAAGAAAGAAAAAGAAAAGAGAAAGGAGAAGGAAACACCTCTGAAAACTCAAGAGGAAGCAAAGGGCAAATAGTAGGAAATAGAGACTGGGAGTTCCAGGGCTGTGCACTAAAGGGGCTGGGAGAATACCAGTGGGAAACGGAGGCATTTTCTGGAAAGACTGAAGCCTGTGATTGTTAGAAATGGAGGATGCTGCTCGGAGGGCTTGGCCAATGTGACAGACGCTAGGTGACTGACCATGCTTGCCCTGGGAGCTCAGCAGGAGAACCATTCCTTCTACAGGCACAGACTCCTGCCAAAGAGCCCAGAAATACAGATTCTACAGATCTCCAAGGACACCAAAGAGTGGAAATAGGTACGTTTCCGACCACTGACTGGGTAGTCAGTGTTGTAGCTGGCCACGTTGGATGTCCCCAGCTTTGAGCACAGAGCAGGGGCAGCGAGCAGCATTCTTGCAGTGCTTCAAAGGGGATAGGACTCTCCATTTCACAGGTGAGCGAGGAGGTGGGCTGGATGGCGACAATCCACTATCCCTCCAGGCCCAAGGTGACCCAGCTCCGGAGTATGAGGCAGACAGTCAAGCCCCAGCCACTCCATCCCCAAGGTTTCCACTTACCTCATGCTGGGCATTGTTTCATTTTTTGAAATCTCACCTTACGGCCAAGTTCTTTATATACTTGCTCTGAGCTGTAACAGGATCTAGCCATGCGCTTAAGTGTCAGCACGTCAGTGTTTCAAAAACCTGCCACCTCCACATGACCCTAACACCTAGAGCTAAAATTGGTCAGCCACTCAGAGCCCAGCCATCTCTTTCCTTTCCTGATGATTTCATGGAAGCGGGGGGTGAGGTAGGGAGCCCTGCCTGCCCAGAGTCCAGAATAGGAAATATGCCTCGAACTGGCACTTAGGCTGTGCTCACGTATTTCCTTATGCTCGCAACCTGCTTCACCCAGTGTAGAGCTCAGGAGGCTGGGGGTGAACTCAGGGGCAAAGAAAGTCCAGAGCATGTATGAGGAGCTCCTGGGCTTGGTCCTCAGCACTGTCTTCAACACAGACACAAGGGCTGATCAAAATGTGTAGCGAATGTCTAGTCTAAAAAAATGTATTATAGTAAACGACACATTAGCATTCATCACCCTCAAGATAACTCCCTTGCTTCAAACACACTTATCCTATCTTTCTTGCCAGTTTGTAAAGCAGTTCTGGAGTCCATTTTTGTGAGAGTCTTTATGAAGTATGATAAAAACAATACAGGGAATGCTGCTCTTGAGTGCCATCCAACATAAATGCATGCTCTTAAAAACATTACGAGGGTGTCATCTTTCACCTTCTTCACTGGGTCTGGCACTGTGATTTCTGACTCTTCCCCAAAGTTACACTGACCATGAAAAGTAAACATTTAAAGTGATTCATCATTGACTGAGGGATGGATAAAAAAGATGTGGTATTTTTATACAATGGAGTACTACTCAGCCATAAAGAAGGATAAACTGGACACTGATAGCTAAATGGATGAACCTTGAGAACACACCCATTAGTGAAATAAATAAGACACAAATGTGTAAACATCATATTGTTTCATTAGTGTGATAAACAGAGAAAAACATGTGTATATAAAAATAGTTAAGATAGTTACATTACTGATTTCTCTGAGTTAGCTGAAGAGAAAGGTTTGCACTGGTAGTGTTCTGACAATTGAATGCAGATGCCTTGTGCTCTGGGTGAATGATTTGGGGATGACAATGTGAAATGTATGCACCATTGTTAACCCTCCCCTCACCCTGCAAAAATTGATTTAGGACATTGAGACAGTAACTAAAGACACAAAAGAAGACTTTCAGAGCTGCTTCAGAAAGAGGTAAGAGCTATGGGATAAGCGTGTTCAGTGTGAGGGAGAGTACTTAGAGAAGGCTCAAAGAAGTGGATCTTTAACTGTAATAAGTTTTTTAAAAAAGTTTAATACCTGCCACCCTTTTTGATCACATTGTAGAAAAGGAAACACAGTCCACAGGCTTCTCTTCAGTTATTTAGAGAAAATATGATGTAGTTGCTTTCTGTTTTTCTTGAAATGTGTCATTAGGTCTTCCATTTTAGCATACTTGAGAATAGAATCATTTTTAATACAACATATCAGCTGTGTAAGGGACAGTAACTCCTCTCTTGTGAGCCTGTTATGTCAGGTGCTTTAACCTGCATTGTTTCGTTAGTTTCTGGGAAGGAAGAAATTACTGCACTCACTTTACAGCTAAGAAAGATGAGGATTGCTGGGTGTGGTGGTGCATGCCTGTAAGTCCAGCACTCAGGAGGCCAGGGGAGGAGGACTGCTGTGTATTCAAGGCCATTTTGGGCTACAAAGTGAATTCCAGGCCAACCTGAACTGCATAGTGAAAGCTTGTCTTAAAAAAAAAAAAAGGATCAGAGACATTATACAAAGAGCAGGTGGCAGAGCTGGGATCTGAAACCAAGAACACTTGAATTTGACCAGGCTTTGAGAACAAAGTCTGGGGATTAAAAGAGATAAAACTTTTGGTGCTTAGAGCAGTATCTGTGACATTCAAATAAATGAGAACTGTTGTTACTGGCACTAGTCATACTGAAGGAACATCTATCTATAAAACCACTTTTTCAAGAGCATCTCTGAAACACCAGCTTTTTTTCTTTTCTGTGGTTCTGGGGATTAAACCCGAGGCCTTTGCATTGAACCACATCCCCAGTCCTCTTTATCTTTATTTTGATACAGGTTCTTACTGAGCCATTAAATTGTGATCGTCCCATCCCAGCCTCCTAGAGTGCTGGGCTTACTGCCTCACCTGGCTCTCAGTTCTAGAGACAGGGTCTGTAGCCCAGTCTGGCCCCGAACCCGTGATCTTCCTGCCTTTAGTCTCCCACATGCTAAGATCACAGGCGTGCAGCACACAGCCAGCAGGTACAGTTATCTCTCAACCTCATCCAGCAGATCAGCCCATCCTGACAGCGAAAATGGCTGCCACTGCTCTGTGGCGACACTGGCACCTGTCCTAAGTCACAGGATGGTTAGGTCCCTTCCTAGCTGTCTGTATTCTCGGGGTAAAGGGCTGTGGTGAGGGTTTCCAGAAGATCACTGCCGTGTCTTTTCCCAGTCAACAGCTGAAAGGAAAGAAAGATGCAAGAATTGTGAACACAGAGTGCTATTGGTGGCTTGAAAAAGGCAAGCACAGACCTTCCTTGTGATCAGCAGAATAGGCTCTTGGGGCAGAGATAAAAGAAGGAAAGGCCGGGTTGAGAGGAAGGCTGTCTGCAACTCTGCCAAGACAGCTGGTGAGGATCCGGTGAGCTTGTTCCGGAAGGCCAGTCCGGAACAGTCAGGCCAGGAATGGCCGAGCACGTGGATTTCCCTTCTGGGCACCTGCTTTGCCCTCTTGGGGATGCCTTCCGGAACTGCATCTCCTCCTGCCACTCTGGGCTCAGCACCCCTTCTCCGTGCGATACCTGGGCACACTTCCCTACCTAAATCATAGCTCAGAGCACTTTGAATCCATGGCTCTGGCTGTACTGGAAGTATCTGGCTCTTAGAAGGAGGGCCTGGGCCTTATGTCACTCGTCAGCACAGTGACTGGTGTGCAGTAAGCACTTCAGAACAAGTTACACCAGGCATAGTGGTACATTCCTGTAATCCCAGTGCTTGGTAGGCCGAGGCTGGAGGATTGCCAAAATTTTGAGGCCAACCTGGACTATATAGTGAGACTCTGTTTCAAAAATAAAGGAACAAGGGGTTGGAGATTTAGCTCAGAGGCATAAGTGCCTGCCTGGCAAGTGCGAGGTCATGAGTTTGATCCCTGGTACCAAAATTAAAAAAAAAAAAAAAAAAGGAACAAGCACTCTGAAGCAGCCTCCAAAACAGAAGTAACTAATCTTTCAGTCAACCTTGCAGAGAGCAGTCAGAATCACACAACTAACAATGAACTACCTGCACTTTTTGTAGCTGTTACTGTCTGAGTAGTCTGGCGAAGCCTGATTTGTTCATTTGTTTTTGTTTGGAGGTACTGGGATTGCACCCAAGGCCTCACTCATGCTAGGCAAGTGCTCTTATGCTAATCTGCATTCTCAGTACTTTTAATTTTATTCTGAGACAACGTTTCTGGAAATTGCCTGAGCTCTGCCTGAAACTTGCAATTCTTCTGCCTCAGCCTCCCAAGTAACTAGGGTTACAAGGATGTATCACCATACCCAGACTGAATCTTGTTTTTTGGTGTTGTTTTGTTTTCTTCTTTTTTAGTACTAGGGGTTGAATTCAGGGCCTTTGCACTGAGCTGCATCCCTATACCACTTTCATTTTTTCTTTTAAGACAGAGTGTTACTCATTTGAAAAGTTGCTTTGGCTAGGCTTGAATTTAAGATCTTTGGGCTTCTGCCTTCCTGAGTGCTGGGATTACAGACATGTACCACCATGCCCAGCCTTAATCCTGTGCAGAGAGTAAAAAGAAGTTATCTCGAAAGATGAATCTGAGAATCTAAGTATGAAAGCAGATGACAGATGTCCACAGATAAAGAGGAGAGTTTGGGCAATGGCTTTATCTTTTCTAGAAGGTGGACTCCTTAGGGCTTGCCCAGTGTGGCCTGTATTTATTTAATGTTCCTTTCAGGTCAAGAGCTAGAAATGGAGGTAGATGCTGGCTTCCTCACTGGCAAGCTGCCTCTGGTCTTTTTCCATTTCTAACCTAGGATGCAAGTCTGCAGCAGGATTTGAACATCCCTAATGCACGGATGAGGTGCTCTGAGCCAAACTGGGGGCAGAAATGCCACGTTAATGCAGAACCACGTCTGCAGATTTTGTCTCCAGCACAGTTCAGCTGGAGTCACATTTGGCATTTAAAAAATGAAATGAAGCAACCACAGAAAGAGATAAAACGGCAGGAACTCTCTGTCCACAGTGTCTGTCGCTGTTGCTGTTTCAAATAGGAACAGGCTTCATAACTAGAAAAGACGAAGTAGGGAGCCAGGATGTGGGGGATGGGGCTAGAGATAGGAGCATTTATCTACCAGAGCTGGCATCTAATCAGTTCTAAGTCAGCTCTGGGGGCCAGGGACATAAACTAGAGCCGGTCAGATGCAGGCTCCTGGCTCTGGTTTGCACGCAAGGATGGAGGTACAGGGGGACTTTGGAAGCATTCTTTACCGCTGTAAAAGTTGGGGAACCACTCGAGGTCCACTCAGAGTGGGCTGCTTAGTTAAATTGCATATCCTGTGCTAGGGAAAGAATGAGGAAGCAGATGTGCAGATACATGGAAACTGAAAATAACCAGGCCCAGAACAGTGCTTAGTACGGAGGAAAAAGAATACGCACTCCATTAACTATCATACGCCTAAAGAAATGCTAAAAAGGGTACAGCCAGGAAGATATGGCTCTGGCCGTCTGTGTACGCGGCAAGGGAGACAGCGAGAGCAACATTTGGGGACAAGTGGAGCAAGAGACTTTTTATTGTATATTTTGTCTGATTTTTGAACAGTGCAACTGTGTTTTTTATTTACAGATCAACCCAACAGCATAAAGGCTCTGTCACTTTGTTAGTGGCCAGGGAAATGGGGTTACTTACATCTGTTCCCCCAGAGCTATTAGCTCACCCAAGAGCTGCACACAGAAGTTACCAAGGACGGTGCCTGGTGTTCGTGAAGGCTGGCCCATTTCCCTTCCCTAGCACAAGACCACGTTCCCTCGGCCTGGGCAGGACTGAGACACTCCGGAGTAACGTTCTCTGGCTTGCTTTGTCGTGATGCTGAGTCTTCACCTCATAACTAAAAATGTCCAGTGACCTTACAAAACACTCCTCTAGGCGGGGAGCTTCTGGAAGCCTCGGCTTTATTTTCCCCTATGTAGGTTTCTCCGAACTCTGAACGCTGCATGACTGAGCACAGGACACTAGGGCAGGATTTAGGTTCATTTGCTTTCTCCAAACGAGAGCTGTGAGCTGGCGAATCCCAGTGACTTGCGGGGTGGGGTGGGGGTCACCCGTGTCAGGGAGCCCCAACCTCTGCCTGCGTGGAGAGAGGCCACGAGGGGCGCAAAGGCCAGTGCAGCACACCCAGCTCTCCTGAGGTGTTCGGGGACCTCGGGCGCCCCAACTTCGGGGCTGGGGTCTGATCTCCTGCCGGCTGTAGTTGGAGCCCAGGCAGAGCAGGGACCGGGAGGAAACCCAGGCTCCGGGCCCAGCAGAGCCTGCTGCAGACCTGCGCGCGCCGCTTTTTTCCCCCGGCGTGGGGACCGCGGGCGGCCCCTAGCGGCCGTCCTGAGAATGCTCTGCAGAGCCTTGTTCACCCTTCCCTGGGCCAAGGATGGCAGGACTGCGGCGACCTGCTCTGAAAACCTTCTCCAGGCAGAGTCGCAAGTTAGGCTGCAGCTGTGCCCAGTACAGCTAGAGTCCAGAGTTCAGGGCCGGGTTGGACTCCAGTGAGCTCTTTTTTCTCCCTCTTTCCCTTGTGGTACTTGGCATTAAACCAAGGGCCTTCCCTCTGAGCCAAATTCTCAGTTCCTCATTTTAAAATTTTGAGATAGGGTCTCGTTAAATCGCTAAATTGCCAAGGCTGGGATCGAATTTGCGGTTCTCCTGCCTCAGCCTCCCGCAGTGCCGGGATTACAGGAGTGCACCGTCATGCCCCTAAAGCACCCTGAACTCCTCCCCGCGCACTTTTCCTTCTCAGTTTTCAGGGGAGCCAGCAGCGTTTGAACCCACTCAGGCAGCGTCGCAGCCGCCTTCCTTGAAAATCTTTGCCAGTCTGAAACCCCGTGTTTGCTGAGAGAAACCAAGCCAAACCAAGTAACCGGAGAGTGGGTCTGGAGTCGAACCTGACCCATTCTCCTCAAACCTGTTTGCCAGGTTATTTACAAACATAATATTGACTTTGCTTCTAATTATAAAATCCGGGTATTATGAAAAGCTGTGTTGAAAAGGGTGATCAAAATCTCTGCATTTCAGAATACAGAAGATCACAGTCTTTGTTCCTTTATTGAAAAGAGAATCCACAAACACCAGAGCTGCATTTGGGTAGTTTTAAAGTGCTAGGAGGTACATTTCCTCCTTCCCAGCACGGATCCCTTTAGGACAATTAAAAGGTTATAACATGGCGTTTACTTTTCTCCTTCTCCCCCCCCCCCCCACATATTCCTTCCAGTTCTGTTTTCTATATTGCAAGCTACCGTCCACGGAGGGTCATAAATCCCCCCCCCAGTCATATGTTAGGTCACGTGATTGGCTTTGCATCTGTTTTGCAGCTGTTCCCTTTACAGTTTTATTTTGCCTTTTGGAAACCCTAGAGCAGCGCATACAAATCCCTTGGGGGATCCTGTTAAAATACAGGCTTTTTTTTTTTTTTTGATCAAGAGGTCTGAGGAGGGTTGAAGTTCTACAATTAGCCGACAGGCAGTGCCCATTCCGGTGCTCCAGACTTCCCCATCGCGTAGTGAGGTAGTTTAACACTAGGAACATAAGGACTGTGAGAACATTTGCCAGCACCCAGCGAGAACCAGTCTAGCCGTGGAGGGTGTGGCACAGACCAAGCTCAACTCTGCTCTTTGCCCCTCATTTCACTTGCCTTATAAAAGTGCTTTTCCTTTGTCATTCTTGACTGGAGAGAAACCCAGAGAGCAAATCCAAAGGCTGTGTTGGAACAGGACTCGGAGGCAGTATCTGTGGTTCTTCAGGTCTTCGGGGCTGCGGGAGTCAATAGGGCACTGCAGCCAGCTGTACCAGGGTGGCCTCTGGAGTCTGTGTGGGCAGGCCGGACACAGATCGGTGCCAGTGGGTATAGTTCCCTCAACTTCATTCTGCCAGTATGCCAGAGAGGCAGCACGCATCTGCTGGAACTATAACCCGCTCTCTCCTTTACTTATGCCTTTGAGCTTGGACCAGAGTTCTCCACTGCAGCACTACTAACATTCTGGACAGCACATTCTTCTTCATGGTCTCCACCACCTCCCACCTCTCCTACTGGGGATGGAACCCAGGGCCTCACACATGCTAGGCAAGCACTCTACCACTGAGTGACATCCTTGGCCTTGAACTTGTGATCTTCCTGTTTTAGCCTTCTGAATAGCTGGGATTATAGGCTCCACATAGGCAGGGCTGCATATTCTTTGCTGTGGGGAAGGTCAAGTCACCTGTGCATTATAGGGTGTCTAATGGCAGCCCTGGACTCTATCTGTAGATGTCAGTGGCACCGCCAAGATGTGACAACTCAAAATATCCCCAAATGTCAAGTTGGGCGTTGGTTGAGAACCAGTGGACTAGGGTAAGGTATAATTTGTCAGTTCTCTTGAAAGCCTACTTTCCCCAACATTGTGTCTGCCTTTGCAATTCTCTCTGACTTCCCCCTATCTTAGTGGAGTGTTCCAAGTGGGATACTACCAAATGGGGTGTACCCACCAGGTTTTACTAGAGAAACAGACACAACACAAGGTATACAAATGTATAAGAAATTATAAAATTTGGCTTATGGTGGTCAGCCACAGAGTAGGATGCGGAAGTGTGCAGAAGGTGCCTGCATACTGCAAGCGCGTATCAGGAGCCAATGGGTGTGCGGAGCAATGCTGAAGAATCTATACTGGAAGGCTAAAGAGTCCCAGGGGGATGCCATACCATCTGCATGCACTAGGAGCCAGGAGAGGACATCCAAGCTGAAGGGGAAGACTGGAGCTCCTCCAAAGAACCAGCAATGAATTCTGTCTCATTTTCCTTTTATTGTATGCAGTCTACCTGCCCTGGGGTTGGGGTCCTTCACATCCACACTATCTCTGGAGCCTTCTCTTGCACAGGCTGAGTATGTTTACAAAGTAAGGACCCAGCCCCCTGCTAAATCACTTAGTGGAACTTGTGAACTTCTCAAACTGATACAGTGAACAAAATCCTAGAGGTAAGGTGATGTCCTCCACTAGCTAGGATGTGGAGCTGCTGAGTTACTTAGTAAAACTTCTAGACTTCTCAAGTTGACACAATGTATCAACCCATTCCATGGAGTTTCCCAGTAAGAGAAGCCAAAGTGGTGGTTTACGCCTCTAAATTTTTTTTAACTGATTAGTTTTGGCAGAAGGAAGACTGGGTGGGAGCCGATTCTGAGGATGTCTGTGCAGCAGGAAGCAAAGCAGTCTCACCCGAGGGCGGATGTGGGTTGGGAGTGCACCTGCGCTTGCTAATGGTTTTGTCCTTTTAAACTGTCAATTGCCCTCTCTTCTTGCACCTCAGTATTGTTTGCTCTCAATGGAATGGAAGCTGCCAAGAAACAGAAAGCACGTTCCCTGGATCTTGGTGATACCAACTGGGAAACACGAGTTTGCAGGAGTGGGTCCATTTGCTTTCTGTGTGTCAGTTCAGAATATGAAGATTATAGAAAATTAAAAAAATGAAAATAATCTAAATAGTTCTTTCCTGATAGGGATGCTCCGTCATTTCTGTGTATTTACCTTTACTTACTCATTTACTAGGTTAGTGACCCATATTTTAGGGCAGGAAATATGATCCTTTAGGGCATATGGGCTTATGCTAATTACTTGGATAATTTCAGAGGTGAAAATAGGTCCAGAAGGAGAAAAAAAAAGAGTCGGGAGAATTCTACCAAGCATCCCCTTAAATGCTTGGAAGCTGTTAACGTGGTCCCAGCAAGAGATGAAGTTGGAAGAAGAGACTGTATTGGTCTAGATGACTCCTGAGAGAAAGCCTAACGAGTTCTCCAAGTCTGTCACCTGGGATGCTTAAAAGTCACCAGCCTGAGGCTGAGCTTGACCTGTAGGCACGGTGCTCAGACTGCCCCCCACAAAGTTGTTTTCTCTTAATCTTGGTTCTTCCAAAGTATGGAATTTCTAATCTATAGCAGAGAGGACATAACAAATAAGAGGTGGAGCTATTAGAGGTTGGGCCAAGGTGGGGTGTGGTGGTTCACACCTGTACTCTCAGTGCTCTGGGAGGCTGAGGCAAAGATCATAAATTCGAGTCCAGCCTGAAAGACGTGGCTAGACCCTGTCTTAGAATAAAAAGTAGGAGAAGGTACTGGGATGTAGCTCAGTGCAACACCCTCCGATCCCAAGAGCTATAAAATAGGAAAAAAAATGGGATTGATGAAGGCAGAAGGTAGAAACAATTGATAAAGGATAGAAAAAGCCCACATATTAAATCAAGAGTTGAACCCTTTTAATGTAGGGACAAACAGCAACTACCCCTTCAATATCGAGTGGTCATTACTTAATGTTCTAAAAGCAGATATCCATAGCATTGGTCTGGACCAGTGCTGGAGAAACTATGGCTACAGCGAGCCTCACAGCCCTCTCTGTTTTCTGCGTGCACCACCACCCCAGCAGCTGAGCACTGGGTAACGGTTATTTTTCTCTAAATTAAAACCTCAACATTCAGGTTTAATTGCTGTGTTGACACTTTGTGATATGTAAGTGGGTCTTGGGTTGCAGGTTCACCATCACCGGTCTAGGATCACTGAGGCGAGATGTCTTTCCTTCTTTCCCTCTTTCTTTCTCTTTTCTTTTCTTTGCAGTGTTGGAAATAAGCCCAGGGCCTTGTGGATACAGGGAAGTATTCTGTCCCTGCCTACTCTCTGAGCTGAAGACAAATCTAAACTGTGCTCTATGTTCTTTGTTTAAAAATCGTAGGATGGGCCACTGTGTTCTTTCTTGAACGAGGTCCACCCTCATGTTGCAGGGTGTTGTTTTTGCCCTGCTTTCACTTGGCCCAAACTCACTCTGCAGAGCCTGTTTCTTTTCCTACCTTTAATAAAACTTTGCTACACACACACACACACACACACCATAGGATAGTCTGATCTCTGACAGATTTTTTTAAAAAATAAAAAATATACTTCAAATGAGTAAAATTTGAGTAGTCTTACTTATTTGAGGATTTCCCTTTGGGGCATGCTTTCTTCCTCAAGAAATGATCAGTGAGACATCACTGTGGACTTGTCAGAGTTCCAGAGCCCGGCTCCTTGGCTTTCTTTACTCTTTTCTAGGAACAATATAAGAATTCAATGAATATGTTGGCTGATTAAGCTTCTCTGCAGGCACTAGAGAAAGATGGGGGAAGCCTAATTGTTATGGAGTTATCATGCTTCTGCTCTGGGAAATTATTGCTTCCATCTGCAAAACCAAGCATTTCCTTGCTGATTTTCCATGTCGTTTTCATCCTTTTTCCTTTGGAGAAAATGAAATCTATGTACCCGGGGCAGCCTGGCCATGAACCTTTGCTTCTGTTGTCTCCTTGTGGTGCTGAACTCACCTTCAGCTCCCCGAAGGACCTAAGCATAGTTACAGATCTTCAAGGGTTAAGCCAGTGTCTTCCCTTGTTACCTGCTACAAGAGTCCTAGCGGTAAAGGGTAAGGATAGGCTGTTTTGATGACTCACTAGGGAGTCTCAAAGCAGGGCCCCTAAAGCAGCAGTAGCAGCATCAGCTGGGCCTGTGTTAGAGCTGCAGATTGTCAGGCACCACCCAGAGCAGCTGGATTAACAACATGAGGGGTGGAGCCAGCAATCTTGGTTAAGAACCCTCCAGGTGTTCCGCCCCTCGGACAGGGTCCAGCTCCATGGTTTAGAGGAGCTCGACTCTGTCTTCCTCCATCTCACTGCCTACTGCAGCCCATGGGTCGGTGGGGACTAATAACTCTCAGTTCAGAATATTTGCATTATAAGAAAGGTCATGAGGTTTAGTAGAAAGAACATAGGCTGAGATAAACCTGGGTGAAATTCTGGCTCTGCCCCCTTGTTCCCTACATGTCCTTGTGCATAATGTTAATACTGAACATCATTCACCACATTGCGAGTCAGTGTCTCTAATGCTTTCCAGAAAAGAGCTGTCCTGAAAGCAGAATGAGCTCATGGGTGAAAAAGTACCTCATCCAAAAACTTCTTCACTCGAGGCTGGGCACTTCTTCATGTTGTTGAGACATCAGCAGTGTTTCCACTTGGAAAACTTGGTGCACACCTGTAATCTCTGCATTCTGGGAGGCAAAGGCAAGAGGGTCTCAAATTGAAGTCCAGCCTGGGTAACTAGCAGGACTATCTCAAAATAAACATAAACAGAGGCCTGGGGATGCAGTTCAGTGCAAAGGTCGTGGTTTCAGACCCCATTATCACTACCACCACCACCATCATTATACACACACACACACACACACACACACACACACGTCTTCCTATAAAAATTATTTAGTGCTCAGAAACAAATGTATCTGAAATGGTAATAGCTTTAGACTTTAGTACATTATGGGTTAAAGACAAATAGGCTTTTGTGTGCTGGTCTGGGAACTTTATTAGCCATTTATTTCTTCATTAGTCATGCCTTTAAAAAGCACAATACAATTTTCCTATGGGGAAATATATTCCAAGTTCCCCAAATGTAATTTACACATGACTTTGTGACATGCTCCGTTCATTAGATGTTTCTAAGCATATATTATATCTTTAATGCAATCCAGATAGTCAAGCTCAGGGAGCCAGGAGCTTGGAAGCTCCATAAAATGAGTGTCTTTCCTCAATAGTATTAATATATTTTGAAACTAAGTAAAAATCAAATGAAAGCACAGTTGTGATTTTTTTGTTGTTCCAACTGTTTCCATTTGAAAAGGAAGCTGTCACGCTGGATATGGTGGCAAATACATGTAATCCCAGCTTTCTGGAGGCTGAAGCAGGAGGATTGCTGCAAGTTTGAGGTCAGTCTGGGCTCCATAGAGTGTTCACGGACATCTTACAAAATGGTGGTACTGGCTCTTCTTTATATGTCTAGGAATATGCACATTTGTGCTAAAATTATTTTTTAAATGCAAGGGACTGCCCAACATTAAAGTCAGAGGAGTGGCTAATTCTACAGAGTGAATGACAAGAGGGCCACACAGTGGACTTTAAAATGGCTCGTCATGTGTTTCATAACCTTGCTGGTGGTGCACTATTGTTTAATAATTATTATTTTTAACAAGTACCTACATATTTCACACACTCTTGTCTATGTATTTTTTTTATACTGTAATAAAATATTTGAAAGGCAAGTGGGCCTAAAGTTATCCAGCAGGTGAGGATTCTGGAGAAGATGCTTGCGTGACTCTGAATCCAAGTAGAATTCCTAACCTGAGATGATTTTGATTCTAGTAGTGAGCAGGAGCTTCCCAATTAGTCAGTATTAAATTCTCCTGGAAAGATTTTTTTTCTGACATGCAGGGGCCTGTTCTTTGGATATTGAGTCATGGGAAACATCAAGATAGAAGTGGTTAGTTCTTTACCAACAGCTGGGCTGTTCTGATGTTCTCTGCCTTAATTCCGATATTACTAGAGGGGAAAAGCCCCGAAGTATATCAGTAACTGACTCATAACCATACTTTGCTCAAGGTTATTTCTTCTAAAATAAATATATGTGGCATTTTGGCCAAATTTGGTGTGTGTACGTGTGTTTATTATTTCTCCAGAACATCTGTGAGTCTCTAAGTGACTCTGGCTGTGGGTTTGAGAATTAAGTTGGCTGCAGCTGTGTACTAGCTGTTAGATTGCTTCAGCGGACACACCCAGTGTAGGGGTGTGGCTTTGAAAATATCCAACTCTCCCAGTATTATTGTACAAAAGCTCCCGTGGTCCGTAGCTGAGCAGAGTCTGGAAAGTGACCTCCTTCTCTGAAGTAATCAAGACTCCTTAGCTAATGAGTAGCACAAACCTAGTTCTTGGATTTAAACACCAAAGAGACTTACAGGCACACTTAACTGCACTGCACTGGAAGAGATTCAGGTATAACTGGATCCCACTCACCCTATTAGGGCCTAACAAACCACTGGACGCTGTTCCTATCTGTTTCTCCTGTGTTGGCTTCTTTTCAGGTGGACATTCCCCAGCAGAGTACCTGGAGAAACCACAGGTTTGTATTTTATCTGCTTGTTAATTTCAGTCTTAAGAACTCTCAAAAAAAAAAAAAATCTAGCAGTAAGTGCAAAACGTTTATTGGTCCAGCTAGGGCCATGTGACCATGCGTGAAGCCATCTCATTGGCTAGGATGATGGCGTGTTGGCTTCTCAGTGGGAGAGCTTCCAGCTCACCCGTGTTCCAGTGAGGGGTTTAGATCTCTGCCTCCCTCCGTGGAAAGAAAGTAGCTTTCACTGTAACAGCGACTTAGATGTACTAAGAACTACTATGAGGTTCATTTTGAATAAGGTTTCAAGACAGATATATTTGAAATAATAGGTCTAATTTATGAACAGTAATTATCTTCCAACTTGCCATATTTTGTGAGTTTCTGTTCTTAACAAAAACTTGCTTTAAAAGCTACAGGTTTCCAATACAGACAAATCAAGAAAGTCTCTTTCTAGAAACCATTTGGGCAGCAAGGGACTCTTCGTGTCTTCTGTTGCTGTATTATTTGTTCATTTGCGGGTTTTTTGTGATGTTGGTGATGGAACCCAGGATGCGTGCCTGTCCGGGAAGGGCTCTACCACTGGTCATACCCAGCTTCCCTCCTGTCCTTATACTGTATGTTCCAGAAAAAAAACTTGACCAGAAGACATCTGCTGCTTCTCGTAGACTTTAGAGCTTAGTTTAGTCCGACTTGGGGACTTTAGTTCAGATGGATTCATTAAAATATGGCAAGTTGGGGCTGGGGATTTAGCTCAGCGGCATAAGCGCCTGCCTTGCAAGCAGGCAGTCGTGAGTTCGATCCCTGGTACCGATTAAAAAAAAAAAAAACCTCAAAAATATGGCAAGTTTTGGTTTAGTAGAGACATGTGCATGTAGTTTTCTTACTGAGCAGATTTCTAACGTAGCGTCTGGAAGAAAAGAATGTGTTGTGAGGTCTAAGGAGTTTGTTCCAAAGTTTCTCCTTTGCTAAAGAGAGACATTTCTGACTTGTATTTTCCCTGCACCATGGGGGGTATGACTCACTTTCATGCTGGGTGGGGGGAAGATGGATTTTGGGGGTGAACTGCTTGGTTTGAAATCCTGGACCCGCTCTTGGCCAAGTCTGTGACTTTTGTCAGAGTTAGTCACTCTGAATTTGTCTGTGCCTCGGTTCCCTCACCCTGAGGATCTTCCACCTCCCTCGTCCTGCAGTAGCTGCCCAGGACAGTGCCTGGCACACAGTAAGCCTTTCATAAGGATTTGCTACCATTATCATTATTTTAAAGCCTCTCAAAGCACATAACCACAGGCCTGTTTTACTTCTGGTTGAGAGGGAAGCTGGAGGGTAGAGGGAAGATGCCTGAAGCTAAGCAGCTTATTAAAAGAAGAATAGAAATAGATGAGAGGAAACCAAAGCGCTTTTCTCTTTAGATAGTTATCAAGCCATGCTTCACTGCAGTCTGTGGGCTTGGGGATGGCTGGAGATCAAAGGCTCTCTTATGTGCTGTGACATTTCTGAGCACAGGGCTGAGTTATAAAACTCTTGAATGGAAGGTTTTGGCTCTCGGAACACAGCTAGGGATGGAAGGGCAGGGTTTTTATAGAGACGATTCATGGAACTGCTTATGCTGGTGCAGAATCCAGACTGTTATGACTCATTTGTCTCTTTATTGCTCTGGACCAAGAACTGTTGTTTCCTTTTAAGTCCCTCTGTAGGAACTGAGCTTCAGCCTAGGGCCAAGATCTTTTTTGCAGAAAGACAGCGTGGCTTTAGTGAGTGTGAACAGGAATACCCCTTTGTTGGGCTCTGAGTGAAGTATCCTGGACAAGCAGAATAAAAATTTCATTTTTTTTTTTTGACCAGAGGGTAGGCTTTCTTTTGGAAACCAATAGCATTCTTAAAGTCTGTAGCTTCAGATAAGGTTTCCTTGTGTCTGTTTATCATTTCATTCCTTAAAAGCCCAAGCAAAGTTGGAATGTGTGGTAAGTAGAGCAGCTCTGGCAAGTAAAAATGAATGTGCCTGGGTTGCTGCTCATGGAACAGGAAGTTCAGTTTGCCTGAGGTCCTGCTAGGCATTCTGGGAAGAAGCGTGACGAGGGCTTTTGGACTGAAGGGGCGACCTAGCATGCTGGGCAGGCTTCTTAGATTCTGATGCTCTCTGTCTCCCACTACTCACCCCTTGTGTGTCTTCTCCTCCTGCATTTAGGCTAGTGACCTGCTTCTCATGAACAGAGTATGACACAATCATGGGATGTGACTTCTAGGATGATTACAAGAGACTGTGGTTTCTACCTTGCTAGGAATCTCTTTCTTGCTATCATTGTTTTGTTCTCTCTCTTGATTTCTTGACTTGTCAAGATGAAGTCTTGATGAAGTCAGCTGCCATGTTAAGGGATCCATGCCACAATGAACCAACAGTGGCTTCTGGTCAACACTCAGCAAAGTTCTGGGATCCGCAGCCCAGCAGCCTGCAAGGACCTGAATCCTGTGCATGTCACTGCGTGAGTTTGGAAGTATAACCATCCAGCCCACCTGGAGGTGGTGGTCACTCTAGCTGTCACCTCAACATAATTTTGCTTTGCTTTCCTTACCTTACTTTACCTTACTATTGCCTTCTCTCCCTCTCCTTCCCTCCCTTCCTTTCCTTTCCTTTTTCTTGTACTGGGATTTAGGACCCAGGCACTTGTTTGCACTGAGATACATTTTGCCAGCCCTTTATTTTTTGTCTTGAAATAAGGTCTTGCTGAGTTGCTAGGTTTCCCAGGCTGGGCTTGAAGTTGTGATCCTCACATTTTAGCCTCCCAGAATGCTAGAGTTACAGGTGTGCACCACTGTGCCCTGTGGTGTCACCTTCATTTCTGTCTTGTGGGGATCCCTGACACATACGAGCCGGTTAAATAGTGCCTGGATTCCTCATCTTCCAAAATATGGGGGTTATTTTCATCTGATAAATTTTGAGGTAATTTTCAAAGCAGAATTAGATAATTACTACGTAAGGTCAATAAAAGTTACAGTTTTTTTTGACTATTTAAATTTCTTTAATTGCCTCTTTGGCTAGTTTTTGGGGATCATTATTTAGTCCTACAACTGATGCATATTTTCACTTTCTCATTTTGTTTGCAAGTCACCTGAATATTTTCTGTGATGAACAATATTCTCTTTGATACATTACCAAAATGCACCCCATGCTGTAAACACAGAGGACAACGTTGGAAAGTATGAATATGTAAATGATTTTCAAAGATATTACTTTTTCCCTTCTGTATTCAAATTATTTGTAACAATTTATAAAGACTTGGTCACAGCTGTCTGAAGCATGTCTCTTTGCTCAGAGAATCACCTACATCACCCCCAAGTGCTTGTGAACTTGTGGTCGGCCTTTCATGTGGCTGTGTTCTCTTTTCCTCTACAGCTCTTCAAACGTAAGATTTGTACCTGACGTCTGTGGAACATCTTGAGATACATTTCTGGAACTACTTGCACACTGAGCTGAATCACCCTACAAACACCTACTTCTTCAGCTTTGGTGTCAGTTTCCTGACCACTTAGCACCGGCACCCTCTGCAAATCTTCCTCATCTTCATCTAACATTCTAGACCCATCGTTTCCTTCTAAGTCTTGTTCCAGCTCTGTTTTAAGGGCTCTGTGCTCTTACAGTTGTACTAATTCTCCTCCAGGGAGTTTTGGTCGATGCATCTGTTGGATCCTGATGGTTTGGACAAGTCAGTCAGTTTCACAACCTGGCAGATCACCCTTAATGACAAAGATAGAGTAACCTTCCATGTTGTAACGAGCCAGGAAAAATGCAAGGTATGTATCTGATATTAATTCTGGACCCGTCAAGAGAGAATTCAAGTTAAACCATGTTTTCCTAACTTTCTCAATTGCATGTAAATTGCAGGGTTAGTTCCAAACCTTACACTTTCAAGGCATTTCTTATAACTGGGATAGAGAAAAAGTCACTGTCATCCATACTTCCAGAAGGCTGCTGTAAAATCTGCAATAGTCTCCACTAGTAAACCCTCCTGCCACCATTTTCCTCCTTTCTTCTTCAGCCAGCTGGTGGGCAGTTGAGGATAGCTCCACAGGGCTAACATATTCTCCCTGCAATAGATTATTCATGCAGCACTGGGCACAAACTGATCCTTCTTGTTTCTTGTGGAAGATGGACTCCACCTTTATTTCAAAAGTTACAGTTTTAAAGCTGGGCCTGGACTAACTTTGGTTCAGATTTATCCATTCCCTGTAAAAGCATTGGTTTAGATGAAGAGACTTATTCTCCTCTCACGTAAAGTCCATCTGTAGGTCACCAGTCCTGAGCTGGCTTGGCAGGTCTGCATTATTATCTGTATGAATGATGTTGTCAGCTCTCTGCTCTACCATTGTTGGGGCGCTTTGGGTTTACAGGATGGTCGCTGGAGCTCCAGCCATCACAACCACATCCTACACCATCAGAGTGCTTCTTTTCTTGAAGAAAACTTACGGGAAGTTTCAGACCACACTTTAAATCATACCTTATTGGCTCAAATTTAGTCATGTAGTCATGTCTAATTGCACAATGGATGGGAAAGGAAATCATTTATTCAAAGTGATAATGTTTCTGGCTTAAAAAAAATCTTTGCCATGCTGCAGAATCATCAGCCAGGGTCAGGAAATCCTCCTGCCTCAGCTTAAAGCAAATAGTAGAGTTTGGTGCCATGTGGAACAAGGACAAGACCATAAATAAAGTCGTACCTAGGAGACTCAGGCACACTGGGGTTTCCATTGCCAGAGAGAGTCCCTCCCGCTCCCCATGACAAGGATTCTGCCCTCTGTCTCCACGTCACTCAGGCCCACAAGCACTGAGTCAAAAGCACCAGTAGCTTAGCCTGGGGAAGGGACAGGCGTGAGGAAGGGGATGCCCTGTGTGGTGTGTGCACTGGTGTGTGTGCACAGGGAGGCTGCACATTAAGGTGGTGCAGAAGCATGGAGAAAACCCCTCTGGCACCCAGCCCACACCAAGCACAGGGTTGCCCTGGAGGAAGGAGAACCCACGGATAGTGACTATAGCAGTGAACTCCCGGCAATCCTTTCTGCCTCAGCCTCCAAGTGTTGGGATTATAAGTGTGAACCAGCAGGCCCAGCTTCATAGTTTACTATTTGAAACAATGCTGCAATAACCGTATTTCCTCAAGACTTCTTGTAAACATGTGAGTTTCATAATCTATTCCTCATTCTGAGTTGAACAAAAGCAATTTTAAATATTATGAGTATTGCCAATTATTCATTAAAATAGTTGAACTGATTTGCACCTCCACTAGCAGTGAATAATAATATTCTATCTTGACATTTTCATGAACACTTAGTATTATCATATGCTTAATTATTGCCAAATTATGGCTATAAAATCAAGTTTTATTATTGTTTTAGTTTGCATTTCCCTAAATATCTTTTTTTTTGTCTTTTTGAAGCAGGGTCATGCTGTGTGGTTCAGGATGGCCTTGGGCGCACTTTGTAGCCCAGACTGGTCTAGAACTTGCCACAATCCGACTGCCTCAGCCTCCCAAGTGCTGGGATTACAGGAGTGTGCCACCACACTCGATCTTTTATATGGTCATTGGCCATTTCTATTTCTGTAAATATGTGATAATAGTCTTTACCTATTTTTAATTTTTTTCTTACTGTCTTGTAAGATTTTTTTTTAATGTATTCTAGGCAGGCCTTGAACTCCCTGTGTAGCCCAGGTTTGCCTCGAGCATACAGCAATCCTCCTGCCTTAGCCTTTTGCATGCTATGATTACAGGCAGGTACTGCCATGCCCGGCCATTTCGTAAGATTCCTTTTTTTTTTTTTTTTATCAGTACCGGGGATCGAACTCATGACTACACACTTGCAAGGCAGGCGCTTATGCTGCTGAGCTAAATCCCCAGCCCTGTTTTTGTTTTCTGAGTCAGGGTCTTGTTATGCAGTTCAGGTTGGCTTTGAGCTCACCGTGTAGTCCAGGCTGGCCTTTAACTTGTAGCGATTGGCTTACAGGTATGTGCCACCATCCCCAGCTCTATAAGATTTTCTTTATACTAGCTGATTAATATTTTTTGTACCGGAAATTGAACTCAGGACCTTGTGCTTGCCAGGCAGGTGCTGTGCTGCTAAGCAATATCCCTGGCCCTAGCTGATTAATTTTTGTTGATAATGTTCTTATGTATGATGGGCTTTTATTTATAATTTGAGCTCTGTTTTATTCACATTATAATCTTAATTTGTAAAATCTAATAATTGTTTTTTCTGTGGTTTTCTGGTTGTGTGTATGTCTTAACTACACACTTTCTTACTATATTATCATAAAATTACATTCTCTGATACTTTTTTCTAGAAGTGCTAGAAGTATTGTTTTTCACATTTGCATGAGGTGGGGTTTAATTTATCTTTTTTTTTTTTTTTTTTGCGAAGCTCACTGTCTGTGTCCAGTCGTTTATTTTTTTATTTTTTTGGTACTGGGGATCAAACTCATGACCTTGCACTTGACAGGCAGGTGCTTGTGCCACTGAGCTAAATCCCTGGCCCTGCACAATCTTTTAAACTGTGTTTTCTTTCCCCAGAGATTTGAAATGTTACCACTGGAGAGTTCCAGGTTGCCATTTATGTGGAACTGGTCTCTTTCTGGAATCTTGTTCTGTTCTTTTCTGTTTCAGTGTCTTTTTTATTTTTTTGGGGGGGGGGGATTTGCATTACTTCATAGTAATATATGAGGAAATTTAGTGCAGCCTGCAGAATCTGGGCCATGGGAGCTCAGCTTTAAGAACCGGGCTGGGAAGCTGGGCCAACCTCTTAGTGAGGGTGGAAACGGAAAGGCAGCTGCCAGTTGTGCGATGCATGCTGAAGGGACTGGAATAAGGGAACCCAAGCCCAGGACAGTCACCTACTCTTCCACTAGAAAGTTTATCTGATTTATTAGAATTTTCACCGTGGTATAGATAATTAAAAATGAAACCATAGGATAGAGGAGGTAACGTACTTGTGTATCAGAGTAGGGAAGGAGTCTAAAGAACTATAACTGTCCTATTTCTTCTCCTCCATAGAGTAACAGTGTCTGGCTAGAAGGAACATTGATCCTCAACGAGGCTTCTCCCATTTTCCTAGGTAGGGTGACCGTGTCCAGGGATACCGGGGACAGCCCTGGTTACACAAGTTCTTCCAGGTGATAACTGACAGCACTATCTTTTAGGATTGGAATGTCGTAGTGGGAGATAATAAATTAAATGGCCACTATACTGATGAGAAAATGAGATTCCTTGAACTTAAGTGACTTTTGTCTTTGTTCTTAAATTTTTTCATTAATTACAATTACATAATGTTGGCAATAGATTTCCTTAACTTTTGCCCTAGAAAATATGGCCACATGTAAAACCATTCAAAGAATTTCTCATTAACTACGTTGTGAATCTGAGGCTTTATTAACAAAACACCTGGGAAACCCCAGTTAATAATTAATTGGTTTTAAGACATGCAATGGGGTGAGCAAACCCGTAGTTGAAAACAGCACTAAACTAAACCCTAGGGATGAGGTAATTTTCCCAGCATACAAATATTTTAAGCGGCACCACCCAGGCCAGTGCTCAAGGCCTTGGTTGTTTATTGTTCTTTTTATACTGGTTCTTTTCACAATCTGTATTTTAGGTTTCTGGCAACATTCTGCAATGAGCTGATGTTTACACTACCTGTTGCTAAAATGTATCAAAATTCTGTGTAAAAGGTATAGAATTATTACTTTTTAATTTTAAACAGAAAAAAGTAAGAAATAACAATGTAACAGTTTCAAAACAGGCAAGTAGGAGAGTAATAATAATCAACACATTTCATATTGTTACATTCACAGAGTTGTTCAAAGTACAAGATACAGGCATGAAACACTGTCCAGAAAATTACTAGCACAAAACTTTCGCCTCAGTGCAGCAAAGAAACCAGCTGTACAACTATCTTAACTGTCTTATGTTTACAGGTAGTTCTTTCTTTCTTTCTTTCTTCCTTCCTTCCTTCCTTTCCCTTTTCTCTCATGGCAAGTTTTCTTTTTTTTGAATAGTTTCTTCCCTATTGTCCATTTTGGATCTTTTTTTAAAAAAATTTATTTAAAGAGAAAAAAGCAAAACAGAAAAAAGGGTAGAAATAATACAGAATTTAAAAAAAACATTAAGAAACCACTACTTGATAAATTACATATTGTCTTCTTAGAAATAGTTGTTCATGTTACAAAATTAAGGCATACAAAGTGAACAAACAGTGAGGCTAGAAACAGTTCTGTTCAACGATCCAATAAAAACTTGGTAATATGGTTATCAATCCCACACACTTAAACATACATGCTGTTATATCCTTTAGCACATTTTCTTTTCCTCCTTTTGCTTTTTAAGTACATTATCTGTTTAGTTATATCATGTTTTAGCTTGCTCAGTACCTTATTGATCTGTTTTGTTGTTGTGATTTCCTTTTTAATCACCTTATATAATTCTGTTGT
>PVJX010021354.1:0-32025 GCA_004027295.1 Dolichotis patagonum | reverse complement strand
GAATGTTTGTATTTAGGTGTTTCATTATCACCTTATATATCAGATACCAAAATGATGTCTTTAAACTAATATTTACTTTTTTATTTTCTTCTATCTTCTTTTTTATTTTGAAAAGAATAAAACCAAATGGACAAGAAAACAAAATGGGATCATTCAAAACAAAAAGATGGACATAGTACATGATTTAAAGCCACAATGGTTACTATGATGTCTCTTTTTGTCTTCAACAGAATTGCCCATATCATTAAGTTTTGCCTCCATTTTCTTAGGCACTAAATCTTTTTTTGTTAACTTCTCTAAACAGTCATATATTGAGCATTCTCCATCTCTGTTCCTTTAACTTTCTGTTTTATCATAGCACACAAAGAACTACCACAACCTTCCTTGAAGCATTCTTCAATCCTTCTTCTATGCTTCTGCCTGAAGTATTTTAAGGATGGCTTCCTCTGGTTTATCATGTACATTTTCTTGCAAATTCACTAACCATTCTCCTTTTCTCTTGTAGACTTTAGTGCGTTACATTTTCTGTCCATTTGTAGTTAATGAGACCAGTTGATAGCATAATTTTTCAACCAGGCATTTAACTGCCAGGCTAAAACCCACCAATACTCTCTTTCCCTAGTGTGGAGATTGGTGAAGGGTCCTCTTGCCCCTTGTCTGCATGGTAACACCACAAAGCCAAGCAGGCTGGGTTACTGAGTCATTGCATGGAATATATCCTAGATCTGCTGTATACTTCTGTTTTCCTTTATTCAGCTCTTCCTTTCTCCCTCCTTCCCTTTCTTTTTTCTTTTTGTAGTCCTGGGGATTGAATCTTGGTCATTTGCACTAAGCTGCATCTCTAGCCCTTTTTTACATTTTTAATTTTGGGATAGCATATCACTAAGTTGCACGGGTTGGCCTTGAACTTGCAGTCTTTCTGTCTTGGCCTCCCAGAGTGCTAGGGTTACAGGTGTGTTCCACTTCCTCCGACTTCTGCTGTATATATTATATGAGCAAAAAATAAACTTTGTTTCATTAAGCCATTGGAATTTCATAATCTTTTGATGTCTCTGAATACCTTTATCTATTCTTTTTTTTATTTTAAGAGAGAAAGAAAAGAAAATTAAAAAAAAGACAAAATAGAAAAAACAAGAACAAAAGTAGAATACAGAGTTTGAAAAAAATTAACATCATAAAATCGCTTGTTGATACATTACATATTGTTAACTTAACAATAGTTGTTAAAGTTACAGAGTCAAAGCGTTAAGAAGTGGTTAGACACTCAAACATTGACAGTACTCTGCATTGTTTGCTCTCACCATAGCTATCTAATCTTATTTTTCTCTTGTACCTTACATAGTTTGTCTCCTTTACTTATCTCATTTATTTATGCCTTTGTTCATGTCTTTCTTCCTTCACATCTACTGAACTAAATATTACCCATGTATCTGAGCCCAAAATATTTGGATCTCATAATCATGTATCAAACTTCTGTACCTATGCAGTGGAGCAGCTGAAACACCTATGTCCTGCTTGCTTTGTGTGAGAAGAGTTCCGTCTGAGTTTTCTGCCTTTTCACACCCTAACAACATGAGCTGTTTCCCCCGTCCCATCTTACCTCCAGTTAGGAGTGTGGACTACAGGATTTACCTCTTGAAAACACTCTTCCTATCCTGAAACTTTTCAGCTCAGAATTTTCTCCAGGTACTTTTACAATACTAAGAGCAAAAGATGGTCAGACATTTTAACTTGGAAGACTTTTTAGAACTGTCCTAGATTTTCCTTTTGCTGGAATGCCCTCATTTCCATACTTCCATGCTTCCAGAAAATACTATCTGGAATGAAAAAGATGATAAATTGATAAATAAGACTATTGAAATGAAGAGTCTCTCTTCATCAAAAGACTCCATTAAGAAAGTGAGAAAGTAATTCATAGACCATGAAAACATATGTATGTATATGAGATATTTGTGTAATAAAAACTTGTTTTTATAATATGTAAGGAACCCCTAAAAATAAGTTAGAAAGAAGACAGGCAAGCCAGACAAATGTGGACAAAATGCTTCAAACAGCCATTTTACCAAAAAAATGGAGTCCAAATGGTCTATAAAAAATATGAAAAATACTGGACTTTGTTAGCAATGAGGGAAATACAAATGAAAACAAACCTGAGAAACAATTACAAACCACTCTTTGTTTAAAATAAGAAATTCTGATAGAATCAAGTACCAGTGAAGATGCAGAACCAGGAATAAAACCATACCCACAGGTAGGGTGAACACAGTGTCGACGCTTGGTAAAAGCTTGCTTTATCTCAGAAGGTTAAACAGACATGTAAATGGTGACTCAGCAATTAAATCCTTATGTGTAATTATGTGGGCCAAGTTAAAAACACAAAAATGTTCCAAGTAGCATTGTTCCTCATAATGAAAACCCTGGAAGCAAAAAGCACATCAAAGAGGGAATGAATAAATTATGTATTCATAGAACAGATGATAGCACTGAAAATAAATGAAGCAGCTCCTTGAATCACATGGGTGGATACTAAACACACACTGAGCAAAAGAAGTGGGATACAAAAGAACACATCTGCCGGTGTCTTTTATAAAATTCGAAAGGAGGCAAAACTGAACTATCTTGTTTCCGAATGTATACTCAAATAGCAAAAATATAAAGCAAAATGAGGAATGTGATTAGCATATGTAATAGAGCACTTGTCTGCAAGGTAAAGGCAAAGGAATAAACATGTTGTTGAATCTGGAGGAAGGTAGGGTAATGCAACATGAATATCTGCTTTATGATTTTTCCCTTGGTGCTTGTTTTATGTCTCTGTGTTACATTTAACGATACAAAATTTAAAATTTCCCTACACATCTGGAAAGCCCTACTCTTCCATGCAATCTGTTCTGATCACTTTCTGAGTTCTCTCTTCTGAACTTCAAGTCATTATTATTTGTAAAGGTGAATTCATTGGCCATGCTGATGCATTGCTTCGAAGGATATCTTTAAATATTAGACAGCTATTTGTAGGGGATCCAGTTCTTGCATCCTATCACAATATTTTACACATACTAGATACACTTTTGTTTTTGATAGTAAGAACTCTGCTTAGTAATAAATACATGACAGGTTGCAGGTTATTCAAATGTTTATTTCTGAGAGGTTTTAATGGTGTCTTATAAAGAACTGCAATGTCATGCCCTGGAAAGTATATTAGTATATAGCTATGGAAATCTGAATTCCAGTTATGTCTTTGCTAGGCAGTGACTTAACTAAGCCATTTAACTATAGCAAGTATTGTGTTTCTCATGTGTTAAACTGGCATTTGGACTGAATTATATTTTGTAGTTCTAATATTCAAAGAGCTTTGAAGTACCATATTAAAAACGGACTCTAGGATAAACATTCAGAATGTCTTAAATCATATTAGAAAGTCTGGAGATTACAAGGGAAAATTTCTGAAAAACATAACAGGCCTGATATTCCTTGAGTAGGTTGAAAATATTTTTAATTGAATGACATCAAAATACATTTAAAATAAAAGACACACAAAGAACAAAGAGAAAAATTATCTGATCAGCTATGCAACCATAAATCAGTTTTTTTTTCCAAGAATGAGATGAGTCACCAACTGATTCTGTGACCAAAAAGTCATAGAGGAAATTCTGAAAGAGAAGCTGAATTAAGGGAACTGAAACAATCATCAAAGAAATAAAATACACATAATTTTGCTGCTTTGCTTCATGGATACGTTTTGGGGAAAATGTAGTCTATTTGAATGTAGGTGATAATATTAGGGATTGTTGATAAGCAATATAGAGTCACAAAATCATAGTCTCCCAAGAGGTAGAGACTTTTCAGCCTGAATATTCCTGATACCCAGCCAGAAACATACTTGAGTGTTTATATACCTGTTAAGTGGCAGCCTAACTTGTTACTGATTATACCCAGTGACTGATATTAGTATCTTTGATGTATTTTTTAGTTCTGAGGACTGATAATGCATCTTCAGGCAGAAGAATATTTTATCTTAAGAGATTATTTTACAACTTTCTGCAAACTATATTTTCTTTTAGTTTACTTTGCAGTATTT
This sequence comes from Dolichotis patagonum, assembly GCA_004027295.1. Taxonomy (NCBI): domain Eukaryota; kingdom Metazoa; phylum Chordata; class Mammalia; order Rodentia; family Caviidae; genus Dolichotis; species Dolichotis patagonum. The sequence continues at coordinate 27,950 of PVJX010021354.1, read as the reverse complement.
TTGCCTCCTCTCCATTTTATGTACTGTTTGTTGTCAATGATACTTAAGGAATAATACTTTCTAATAGGTGAAATACATAGTTATATTTCAAATATTAGCACAAATCCATCATTTGGTGTATCAGTACTCTATAAACCCTCTGTGTTGGGCTGAAAGAAGCAATCCATCTGACTGTCATTGAATAATTCTGTTTCATTTTAGGCTGTAGTTTGACCAGGTCAATGGTAAAGTTATTTGGCTGTTCTCTCTCTCTCTCTCTCTCTCTCTCTCTCTCTCTCTCTCTCTCTCTCTCACACACACACACACACACACACAGTGTTCAGAACCCAAATGTGGCTACCTTGAGATAAAATATAATTCATGCATTTTAGTACAAAAGCAAAATATCATCTAAATACCATGCAGAATAGACTTGATTTCAATTGTTTCCTCTTTCTAATTTTTGTTCCTCTTTTTTGTCATAGAGAATTTCTCTGTAAAATTGGAGAGTAGTATATTAGGAAGCATGTTACAACCTTAAGTGCTTACTCTAGGAACAAAATAATATTTGATCAGATAAAATTTACTCCCATTTTGTTCAGAAAGAATTTGAAAAAAAAAGATACAATTAGGTAGTCTCTTGCATACAATGAGTAAAACTAAAGAGACCTCGGTGATAGAAATGTGTAGCTAGAGGGTAAGAGTGCTGTACAGGTGCTGTCAGGTTATGCTGCGTGTGACCCTGGAATCTTGGTCCTTCCAGGGGATTAAGGTTACTTTATCTGCATTGAAATTGTTCAATGTTTATTAGTTAAATCTTGAAATAGCGATGCATTCTTGTGTTTTTGAACTCTCAAAGTTATGTGGATTCATAATGTTTTCTGTCCTTATTCTAGTAACTTTTCTTTGTGAAAGATATGATCTTATTTTTTTTTCCAGGCTCTTAACTGTGTCATGTCATTGAATAGAATATTCTTCATACATGAATGTCATAAATAGAATGCTGATGTTTTTCTATCATTAATTTACTACATTGAATATAAAATTGAACAGAACTTGTGATTGTTCTATCCACAACAGAGGCCTGCACTTTTTGCAGTGATTGTCCAACAACTTTCTGTAGGAGGGTGGCTTTCTACTTGACTGCAAGCCAGCAGCGCTCTCTACTTCGGTGACACCCGTACTATGCCTGGGGAAGCATGTATCACCTTTTCACCAACAAAAGGGATCCGCATGTCTCGGCCTTCTGCAGACTTTGGTCCTGTGTTTTTTCAAATCTTCTCAGTATGAGAAGGTAGAAGTACCCTCTGCTTAATGCAGGTAATCCTCAGAATACATAATGTACAGTGTGGAAGCTTGGTACTATCTGATTTGTTTATTCAACCTATCACAGAGTCACAGTACTAATGACCTCAAACATAATGTTGTTGTCTTTGTGTTACAAAAATTGTGGTCAAACCTCACTGTGTTGCTTAGTTATTTTGTTTGCTAGATATGTCTCATATTTACAGCTTTTTACCATCTATAAATTACCTATCTAATTTCATCTTTCAGTTTTTAAAAAAATAAATAGAATAAGTCAGCATATTATCTTGTGCCTAAGGTGACAGATACAATGGAAAGATGTAAATGGACAAGGGAGACAGACATTCTAAGAGGTGGAAGGAACACTGAAGTATTTATAAATAGAGATCAAGGAAGGCTTAACTGTGGTTTAGCAGTCAAATTCATGGAAAGTAACTAATATGGAGGTAAAAGTAACAAGTAGTACATTAAGGGGTGTGCTCTTGTGAAATACCTGTTACTCATAGGCTCTGGTGGGGCTCATTTAAAGGCCATATTTTTCTGGGAAAACATTAGAAAGGATTATAAATTCAGTTATTCATCAGTTTCATCCTAGCCAATAAATGAATTATATCTGAACTATTCAACTTTAGCAAAATAAACTGGTTGGACTCTCACCGCTTTTGTAGCAACTACCTTTCTTTTTGCGAGGTGCCAATAGTGAGGCAAAATATGTAAAATCCAACAGCAGATCGAAGTTAAGATAGTGCAGGCTATTGCTACACATGTTTGCAATGTATCATTTTTAACTAATATTTTTTAAAATGTAAAGGTCAGTTGTTTAAAATGCAAGTTTAATTTCTTACTTGTATATTTTGGGCAAATATTCAATCATGCTATTTTATTTTTTAGAAGACATTTTTATAAGCCTCATTGTTTTCATTTTTCCTAAGTAACTAAAAATTTTAGAAGAGTACACAACTGAATTTAAACTAATAAAATATTCCCATACATCACTTTTCTCACCGTAAAAATACTCATTTTAAATTTTTTTCTTGGTCACTTGGCAAGGCAACAGAAAGGAGATCATTTATGTTAAATAAAAAGTAATCTGTGTAACATGAACATACCGAATACATTTTGAGATTTTAGTGGGTGTTCCTGGAATAGATTAGTTCACAGCTGGATTTATTTAAGTCACTGTCCTCTGTGCTCTTGCTGAAAGCAGGGTTAGCATCCAGAAAAAAGGGTGCAGATAAAACCCCTCTTTGCCTGCTTCTGGTTGTTCAGTGATGTTCCCTAAATCAGCTCACAGGGGAAGCAGTCCAGTTAACTCTACCTGAAGGTGCATCTGTTTTGTTTTTGGTTTTTGTTTGTTCTCATTGCTGGGACATGACACCCAATGCCCACAGCTTAAGGGAGAAAAGGATATTTGGGCTCCTGAGTTTTAAATCCATAGTCATCTGAATCCAAGACAGAAGGAGTATGGCGGAGGGGCAGGTGGAGGAAAGCTGCTCAGGTCATGGCGATCAGGACGCAGCGCGGTAAGGGAGGAGCCAGGGAAGGAGATGTTCTGTGCTCCAAGCCACTCGCCTCTTCCTCCGTCAGGCTGCTCCTACTAACAGCACACTTAGGTATGCATTTGTCAGTGGATTAATCTTCATCCTACACTGAGTCGGCCTGCTGCCCTCATGATCCAGACACTTCCACGACACTTCCAACTCTGAGCTCAGTGCACGAGACTTTGGAGGAGCATTCCGGATTCAAACGACAGTGTCTATATTCAAGGATCGCGCATGATTTGACATTTTAAAAGTTTCCAGTCTTATCACAGCTCCTTTCATCAGTGATAGCAGCAGAGATCTGAGCTTGTAGCACACACAGGGGTTTGGTAACTTTCTGTCTACAGATTTATACTTTTTTCTTTACCCTCTTTTCCTCAAACACAAAGCTGGTTTATGTTTATCAGCCAAGTAACATATTCCTTTTTTTTCCCACTTTGTGGGGAAATCTTTGTCTAATATTTAAGAAAATTCCCTTCTCCTTAACACCAGCTTGTATAAGTGACTAATTCTGTTCAGTGAGGTCTGAGTGTAAATCTGTTGAGGGCTTCTGTGAATGTTTTCTAGTTTTTAAAAGGAGTTTTCTGGCTTTCTTCCTTTGGAAAGTATCTTATCAGGATACTATACCTCATACTGCTACAGCTATTTTGTAGGCACGAGGTTTTAAATTCAGGATGAAACCAGCGGAGGATGGCAGAATGAAGAAATGGGATGGACTTGAATCTTGTTACTATCCTTTAGTAATTGCTTTAAGACTGCATCTGTCTTCCCTCTGGACTTCTTGTTCATTTACTAACCAAAACAGGCATTCAGGATTGGCTCTCCACCAAGAGTTATCCTAAGTGTTGGCAGTATAGCTTTGAAAAAAATAAGAAAAATACTCATGCAAAGAAGCTTAGTTCAAGAGGAAAGGGCCAGATATTTCACAGAATAAATTAGTAAATTCTGTGATACACACAAAAGTGCTGTGTCAGCAGAGAAGGCCTCACTCAACAGGTGACATGTTGTCAAACAGAGTAGGATGGGAGATCATACAACACTCTAGCGTGCTTTGCCTCCTCTGCACACACTGTCTGTAGTCAAAGCACACTGATGCCACGGTCATCACTCAGGTCTTCAGAGGCACTAGTAACACCCTGCTTCTGAGGGTGTGTCCTGGAGTTTCTCGACATCTGGTATCAGTGTCAGTTCATATGATCTCTTGTTACGTCTGACTAATTATGTACTGCAACAAATGCTCTGCTTTCCTCTGTTCTGATAGCTGCTCACTACCCTGGATGTTCATGCCTTAGTTAGATGGGAGTGCGAAAGGATTTGTAGGGGGGTATTGAAGTCTGTGAGAAGTGTGTTACCTATACCATATTCACTAAAGCAATGGCCACTGACGTTCCGGAAGCACTTGCCACGCTCCAGGTAAGATTCCAAGCCATTTGAACTGATTCCCTGCCTTTGTCCCCTCAGTAGTCCTATGGAAGACTGTATCAACATTTTTATCTTTTCTTTTTTAGTCCTACAAGTTAAACCTAGCAGTGCATTTGAACTGGGCTATATCCCCAGCCCTTTTTTATTTTTATTTTATTTGGGACAGGATGTTGCTAAGTTGCTAAAGTTGCCCAATCTGGACTTGAACTTTTGATCCTCTTGCCTCAGCCTCACAGAGTGCTGGGCTCACAGGCACGTGCTGCCATGCTTGGTTAGTATTTTTATCATTTTTAACGTTTGAAAACCCAGGGTAACAAAAGGCTAACTTTGCAAAGGTCACAGATTGTGTGGTGGAATCTTGATTAACAGGAGTAATTAGAATTCAGAACCTTTCAAATTATATCTGAGATAACTTTCTTTTTGATGTGAAATCTAATACTGTCATATAGGTACTCGGCTGCTTTGAAACCTTTTGAATTTGACATTCAGTACATTTTGACCTGAAAATTTTGTCCTAGTACTCATCATTTCTTTGCTTCTCAATGTACAATCTAGAATTTGTCAGTGACTCATGACCCTTTCCACCCAGAACAGTTTGTACTCACTGTTTTTAGTACTCATCCCACCTCCCGACCCAGTTAACAAGGTGTGCAAAAGCACCACTATATAACTTCACAATATAGTATACTTAGTTAGAAAATCCTGGTGAGTATATACTTGGAATATTGTCAACTTAATTTCTATACAGAAAATTTAACATTCAGTTTGCCTTCATTTTAGCTGATGCCTGGAAATCACATGATTCCTGAGGTGATGGCTACTGAATAAACACTACCTTGGCCAAAGGGTGACCATCAAATGGTCCCTCTCATGTGGAGGATTAAAATGTCAGTCTTACTAAAGTTGAAAACAGAATAGTTGGTTCCAGAGACTGGAGAAAGGATAGGAGAGGAGAAGTGGGGAAAGGCTGATCAATTATGTGATCAATAAGAACCAAGTTATAGTTAGATAAGAGTAAGAAATTCTGGTGTGCAATTGCACAGGAAGTTTACTATAGATAACAGGTATGTATATATCTCAAAAAGCTAGAAGAAAGGATTTTGAATGTTTTCCATGTAAAGAAATGATAAATGTTTCAGGAAATACACATTTACCCTTATTTAAATATCATACATGTACCATTAATATATGAAATTTTACTACATCAATTAAAAGTAAATTTGAATTAAAAACTTTTTCTTAGAAAATTACTAATCATTATTCATCTATATTTAGAGCAAATGAATAGTAAACTAATATTTATGAGGTCATAGCTACATTACATTAGCATACCTATGTATTTTGCTAGATTTTTAAGAGAATAAATTTATTAAGAGAAATAAAAAAACAATAAAATAAGATATATTTTATCAACATGGTACTTTAATCTTCAAACTATTTATAAATTTCTTATAATAACAAGAAAAGTAGGTATTTGTAGTATTTGTAGTAAAAATTTCCAGGAGACAAATCAATGATTAGGTCATATCTGACATTAATTCTGGAAAAGAGGTGAAAAAAATGGATTTTGGAGAAGAAATTTCTGATAGTAGAGAGTATAAGGGGCATTGGGCTTCTGATCCAGTTGGTAAGAGTCTAGGAGTAGGATTTGGGTGTGATATAGGTTTATTCAAAGTGCATAACAATTTTAATCCCCAAGATTTTAATAGGTTTTGGTTAATAGTCAAATAAAAGTTTGGGCTATGACATAATTTTATGAAGACTCAAACTAATAGAACTTTAATTTACTAATTTGTGTTAGAAAATTTCACATCTAAGGGAATGTTTTGTGCTGTAATTCCTGAACTTACTTTTCCAAAGATCCATTGTTCTTCCCTTGCCTTCTTCTATAAAGAATCTAGGCATCAGCATTCCATAGTAAGTATGCTGGGAAATATGAAGAGGGAAAATATGTCAGAGCATTCCTGCACGCTTTACTGAACACCTCAGAAAGTTCTCTAGCATCTGGCAAGGGGATCGCTATCATGGAAAAGCAAAGTGATGAACTGAACCGTCTCCATGCATAATCCTAACATTGAGACTAGAACGTCTTTCCAAAAATCAGTTCCATTTGATAGTCACCCTTTGGCTAAGGTGGTGTTTACTCAGTAGCCATCACCTCAGGAACTATGTGATTTCCGGGAATCATCTGAAACTAAGGCAAACTGAACACTGAAACTTCCGTATAGAAATTAAGTTGACAATATTCCAAATATACAATTGCTAGTATTTTCTGACCAAGTATGTTATATTGCGAGGTCATGGTCCACTTGCACATGACTCTGTAGGCTCTTGGTGATGCATTAATAGTATTTTAGTTACAGAACTTTGGCTTCTTTGGATAGCTGTACAATCCTGCACATATTTCAGATTTTATGTTAATGCCACGCACTAGCCAGGGAGTGTAGGACTAGGTTGGTGTGGCAGCACATTAGAATACTTTTCCTTTGGGTAGATTTTATCCTTTTCATACAGTGTAGTCCTCTTTTAAGGTTAAAAACTATTTGCCATTTTTTTTCTTAAAATGAGCACTGCATAAATGATATAGTATTGTTTCCAAGTTTTAAAACAAAGGCCAATATTTTGTCTTACCACTGAGCTAGTGCTACTGTGGAAAAGTCAGAGTGGCAACAGTTTTGCAGATAAAATATTTAGTCATTAAAGAGTAAGCTTTAATAATATACATTTTTATTATTGGGAAGAAAAGTATGAGACTCTGAACTATGGAAAACAATAAAAACTTACAACTGAATATAAAATATATGCTGTCAAGTAGGTGAGTGCAGGTATATTTTACTTGGCATATGGAATATATATGTGGATTTTATCTTCATAGTTTTACTGAGCTTGCCAGTTGTGTCCGTGTATGCGCTACCTTACAAACAGAACAGCTGTCTCTCATGTCAGCACCTTGGAGATGCTTGCTCCAGTCTATGGCTGCTCAGGAGGCCTTTCAGAGGAAAGGACTTAGGTACTTGCTCAGTGCTCTTCACCTGTGATCCAAACCAAAGGAATCATACTCAAAACTATATGTGTGTCTATGTTTCTGCATCTTCAGGTGGCAGTGTCTAGAGCTTTGATGAGAGCCTCAGTACTGGTAAGATACCCAAGGGAAGTGCAGAATTATTGTGCTGGCACTCACTCATAAGCAGAGCTGTCGTGGTCTCGTGAATTAATTACTGAGCTGTATCTACAGGGTTAATGACTTGAAAATAGTTTAGAGGACCTATATTAGTGGACTAAACCAACACATGGTCTTTCAAATAAAAGAGAGTCACATTTACTATAATAGGCTCAAGAAAGTCCACCTGTCACCCATTTTTCTGATATTATTTTCTAGCTGGTGTGTGTATGTGTGTGCGTGTGTGTGTGTGTGTGTGAGAGAGAGAGAGAGAGAGAGAGAGCATGTGCATGTGTGTGTGTGTATGTTTATATTTACACTTACCCTCTCAACAGGCCCTTTGGAGAAGTCTGACAAACTAGACACAGAAGGTAATCTTAAGGCTCTCAGTTTAGGGGTTCATTAAACCATAAGCATTTACAAACTGGCATTTACACTTTTCTTTTCTTTTCTTTTTTTCTTCTTTTCCCAGGACTAGGGATTGAACCCGGGGCCTTCACATGGAGCTATATCCTCAGACCTTTTTTCTACTTTTTAATTTGAAACAGGATCTTGCTAAGTTGCTGAGTTACCCAAGCTGGGCTTGAACTTGTGATTCTCTTGCCTCGGTCTTCTAGAGTGCTGGGATTACAGTGCCACTATGCCCAACTTGTATTTTCTTCACAAGTTAAACGAAAGTTTCAGTTAACAGTTCTAAAACTATTTGGGGGAGGAGAGGATGTAAGAAAAGATTGTAGAGTATTTTTGAGATCATCAGCCCCCAAGTACCAAAAACATTTGCGTTGTGGCATTTTAATACATGCACACTGTGTGAGCACATGCCATCACAAATAAGAAGGCTTGCTGTGTCTGCTACTCCTGTCTGCTAACTACTGAATGAATTTCTTACACGAACAGTGGGACTTGTGTCCGAATCATAGCCTCTTTGATTGCTAAGATGAGGGACTACAAAATCTCCTTTGGTCACAATCAAGGAGAAAAACTATTGTCTGAAGACGTCTTATTAGGCATTTTACAATATGGAAGGATCAAAGCAAGGAGAGCAGCTAGTTCAATTTTCTCAAAATAAGTGTTCTCAAAATGACAGTCATTTCCCCAAATACTCGTCTCTCTGCTCTTGGCTTAGGGAGCGCTGGGCCAGCAGGTTACATGCAGAATCCCCTGGGGCTGCACATGTTGCCCTGTCCTCTCTCGTGGCGGCTGTCGTGACTGTCGCTTCAGCAGTGCCTGACACGTCTCCTAATGGACTTTTTGCTAGCTCATCACAAAGGAAGAGTAGGCGCCACAGCAGGACACAGCCACTGAAATGGGTAGGTTTCCTTCGGTTTGTCTCAGCAAAGCATCATGTGACCTCCACAATCCGCTGTCATCACGTGAGTCTTCTCAAATCACAGCAGGCTGAGGACTTGTTAGGATCATCCTAATTGTTTGGTTTGCTTGAGATTAACAACCAGGAAACCACACTTAAAAAACATACGGGAAAATAATATAGGCCAGGTCACATAGAGCTGCACAGAGTTTCATGGGACAAAGTCAGTGTTGAATCCGTATTCGCTTTTAAAGCAGCTAAGCAGACTGAGCTTCTGTTACCAAGCACACAATGCACTGTTATAGCATATCTGCTTGAATGTTAGTGGCCACTAAAGACAGTTCTTCAGGAACCTCTCGCTAGTATGCACGTACCCTCATTTACAATGATATTGCTGGGGAATGGAAAAGTCTGAAAGTTTGCCTATTCAAGAGAACTCATTATACACGAATGTTTATTCCCAAGGCACTGTGAAACGTGATTCACTCCACGCATCATTAGATTGAGTTTTGACATGGGTGTTACAGGCACTGACTTGCTCTTCAGCCTGACTCCAGCCTCAGTTAGCCTGGACAGAAGGTGGCACAAGGCGACCTGGCACAGAGTTAGGAGCTCACACACCTCCCCAGATCTGTGCCTGTACAAGCCAGGGCAGGTCCTATTTACCAAGGAAGGCGTGTGACAAAAGGTAATGGAAAGTGTGGACTGGGTTACGGAAAGCCTCAGAGGGAGGCTTTATTATTTTCACTTGGTGTGCAGTCTAAACACTCGCCTGCACACACCCACACAGATCTCAAAGTCTGGAGAGGAATACTTTGGGTCGGGTCAGGCAAAGCAAAGAACATACATTACTTCATTAATTATTTGTCACCATATTTACTTATACCTTTTTGCTCTGCGTATTGTTCTATGTCCCAGGGATACAAGCATGACAAACATGAGTGCATGCTCATGCAGTATTTTAGTTTCATAACTATTTTTCTATTTTGCCTGTGGATATTGAAATGGAGAGGTATGTTTGGAGGAAATGAGGGTGAGGAATAGGGAAGATGGAAAACAACGCTGTCTGCTAAATGTAGTAGGCCCAGTATGGGGTGTCACATGCAGGTTATCTAACTTTGTCCTGTAATATTTTACAGATGAGGTTAAAAGAGTTTGCTGGGGGAGGGTCACAGCCAGTTAAATCTGAGGATCAGAAATTGTCGGATTCCAAGAGTTTATTATTTTTCTTTTATATCACACTGCCACAAAAGAGAAAAACAAAACCAGAAAGCAGGCATTTGAAAACTTTCTTCTAAAATTTGCTTTAAAACTTCCTGAACAGTTTGAGTACATGTGTTCATTTAGTTTTTAAAATTAAAATCAAAATTATGTAGCATTGCAAATCTCCTATCGGTTTAGTGATTTAGTGAATAAAATGAGTAAGTATTTCTGTTCTGTAAAAGAATCCTCATAATATGTCCAACATATGTTTTGGCAAAGTTTTTCACATCCCTTTTTACTTATGAGAAAAAAAAACCCAATAATGTGGCAATATTGTTTGAAAAATTTCACATCCTATTTCACAGAAGTTTTAGTCTTTGAGTGTACAAAGCATGATTTTCTTTTAAAAGTTAAAATTAGGCCAATCATATGATATAATGACATTTCTTTGCATTTTGAGTCTTTCCCCATACATCACCAGGGCAGTGCACCATTACATTAGTCACTATCTCCCTGGCTTTGCCCCTGCCTGTTGATCTAAGATCTAAGACAAGATCACTGATTTTACTGGCAATTCCCCCACTGCAGATTGCCCCACAAATGCAAGCCGATGAAGACCCAGTCTATTTTCAACATGGACCCAGTACCTGCTATCTCTATGTTCACTAGACCTACTCCTCATTGACTCTCGAGGCCAGGAGGGATGGAATACTTGGTGTATAAAAGCTGCTTAGGCCACTGAATCAAATCAGAAAGCCTTCTTTGAGGACCATCAGAGAAGTGTTTTGCTCTTTCAATGCCCTGATTCAGATGTTATAAACGTGCCTTTATGGGAAGAAACCAGCCTGCCGCCCTGGTAAGTGGCTGTGGTCTGGCAAGCCACAGCCACCCCAGGGTGAGAAGCAGCAGCGTCTCCTGAGATCCATACCATGTTGGAACTCAGGGGACTGGGAAACCGAGCCACCAGCTCACCAACCTAGTAAGTGGCTGTGAGTCTACAGGTGCATGGGCTGAGAATCAAACATCCCATCTCCACCCCTACCCCCATTAGGACATGGGAGCCAAAGATCTGAGCATCTCTTGGGAGGTTGACCATATGTAATACAGCAAATAAGGGGGGTTTCCTCTACCATCTCTTTGAAGGCAAATATTTTTATCACTGTTTTGCTTTGTCCTGATTAATGGTATTGCTCTATTCAATATTCTGTTTTGATAAGTTCTATAATCTGTATTTCCTTTGATTTTGCTATACCTAATTGAAAGAACAACTATTGTGAAGATAATGAGATATACTATGGTACCTATTACTGTTATCCCAGTAACCTGCTGTGAAGTTCTGTACCAATTTCACTGCACTGTCTCAATTGGCCTTATTCCATCCTGTTCTGTTGTATTTTACTACCTTCAAATTAATAAAAAAATTTAAAAAATAAAAAAGAAACACATTTAACTTGAAAGGAAATTTATAGACTGAAAATCAAAGGAAAGAAAACAATTGTTCCATACAACAGGAGATCAGAAAAAAAGCAAAGGTAACTTGCCCATCAACCACAGAATGGATAAGAAAGATATGGTATTTTTGTACCATGGAAAGCTACCCAACTCTAAAGTAGCATAATCTTGAGGTTCTTGTAGGTAAATGGATGCAAGTGGAGATCATGTTCATGGCTGAAACAGTTTGAACTTGTACAGGTGAACCCTAGCATAAAAAACAGAAGGAGTTAGAGGGATCAAATAAGAACAATGTATATTATAAAAGTGATAGGGGAGGAAACACCTGGGAGGAGAAGGTAGTGCCACTGTTAATTTCTTACTATCTTGGCTTAAACTCTTGTATTGTTTTCACAATTTGTTAGGCTTGGTTTTGTTCTGTTTTGTTTTGTTAGATTTTACTGTGTCTGATGGTATGGACGGCTATTTTGTATATAATGGGATATATTATGGTATTCATGGTTGGTTTCCTATTATCTTGTTTTGAAGTTCTATAATGTTTTCATTTGTTTGTCTAATCAGTTTTATTCTGTTGTGTTTTGTTTAATTTTATTATGTGTGATAGTATGAACAACTGTTTTAAAGAAAATGAGACATTATAGAAACCATTTTTCATTTCCTATTATCTGGTGTTGAAGTCCTGTAATGCTTTCATTCTTTTGATTGGTTTGATACTATTTGTTATGTGTGATATTGTTGTGTGTGAATATATGGGACAACTATTTCGCAGAAAACAAGAGACATTATGGTAACCACTGTTGATTTCCTGTTGCCTTGTTTTGAAGTCCTGTGTTGCTTTCATTGTTCTATTCTGATTTGCTTTTTTCTGTTTTGTTTTGTTTTATTCTCTTTAAAACAAAAAAGATAAAAAAACAGAAGAATGCTTTTATGGATTTTCATTTGCTTGTTTTGTGTGCCAGATGAATCTAGCAAGGTTGGAACAACAGGTAAGTCCAAGGAAGAGACACCATCTTCACTTAGATCACCTCTCATTTCACTCCGGACTCCCTTTTCTATCAGAGAATACTTTCCTAAAGTTTGCCCACTCTCTTTACAAACAGGCTTCTGTAGGGTCCACCTGGAAAATTTCCTAAACAAGCCCAGGTCTGTGTAGTGTACTCTTCAACTTAAGTTAGACCACACTGCACTGTGTGTTACCGACTGGAAACCAAACATCACAAATATTACTGTATTGACTCTTTGCAACTATTCCATGAAGAAAGAATAGTATTTCCATGAGTTAGGTGAGGCTAAAGTGGGTAAGTGATTTGTCTAAAAATCTAGAGAAAAAATGACAGAGACGAATATTTACAACTTATGAAACCAAGTTAAAAACTCTTTCCACTATGACACTATATACTGGTTAAGAGACAGCAAATCCAACAAACAATTTAGCAGTTTAGCTTTTTTTAAAAATATTACCTAGAAATCCTCATCCTTATATGTTATATAAATAACCCAGAAAGCCCAAATTTAGACACAGTAGTATCCAATCACATCATTAAGACCAATTGTTCTCATTTGCACTTTTGGATTGTCAGTAGTCACGTGGCAGAAAAGCTATCAGATTTGAAAGAAACCATTAATTTCATGGAGTCTGACTATAAATCTGCAATGCATTTTTCAAATTATAGAACCACAGTTTTTCTAGACCTCTGGGTTATAGTATAATTTCTTATGCATATCACATTATTTGCTAAAGATTGGTCTAAGGTTCTTAAAAGAAATGAAAATATTTTCACTTTCTTTTTAATAACCAATTAAAAATTTTGCTCAGTGGGATTATTGAGTTATATAAGCACTTATGTCTTAATGAAATAACAACTAATAGCACATTATTGTTATGAAATACAAAACCAAGCTAGCACTGTACCTGTCTCCAGTTACACACCATATGTGATGATAAGTGTTCCTCTGAGTACTCATACGCACGCACACACCATGTGGGTTAGCAGTCAAATGCTTTATGTGGGTGGTCCGAGACAGGCTAACATAAACTACTTGTTCAAATAAACCTATTGGTTTTCTCTTTGAGACTATGCCAGGAAGAGAAGCTAGTAGCTATCTTGAGAGTTTTTCGTTTCCTGGTGCTTATCAGCAACATAATAAGCTAATTGAGTAGGGGGTATTTTTATATGAGAGAGACTATGGTAAAAATATAAAAGCACACGCTAAAGTGCTAAAGGTTGAGAGCATATACCTAATTTCAGAATGAGAAATAGCATATCATGGATTAAAATTCTGCACAATATTTTTATATTAAATACACACACACACACATAAATTTGGTAACAAAAGTGCAAATCCGTATCTTCTTGCCCTTTTCCTCTCCTGCCATATATGCTACCTACTGTCATGTATAGGTTCCTTGGAGCTTCTGTATGATATTTCACTGCTTTCTGTCATTTTCAGTTTATTGGAATTTTGCACTCAACCCCACAGATATACTCCATAGAGGATTTCTGTAGTAAAATCATAGAGAAGTCTTCTCTCAAATTTTGCTAAAGCCAGGAGATTTCTGGATAATGTATAAAAGTTTGTCAAGGTATAACCAATTCAATCCCAGTGGTAGTATTTGTTAAATAATTTTAAAGACTTAAGTTCAAATTCATGTTATAAAATATGCCTTCAATTTCAGGATCATATATAGTAATAAAACTTGTAATGAACATTATAGTTTTAAAATATTCATATACACTATATATTAAGGGAATTAATCTATATTAATGCATTTATGCTGAAGATTGAAATACTTTGAATTTTTCATAAAATGCATATATGTTATGTAGAAAAATTTAGGGAACAAGAATTTGAAGAGAACATACTTCATTACATTCTACTGTTATAGCCATTCCAAAATTGGACCACTGACCATTAAATGGTTAACAAAAGACATATTATATATCACATTAGCTGCTGGAAATTCCTTCTTTTACCTTTTGTTAACCCTGTTTAATAAAAGACAACTTTTATGACTCTTTCAAGATCAAAGATCAAATATGTGACTATCTAGATATTACTATACTGTTACACAAGGCCACACATAAAGTAAAAATATTTATAAGATACTGAATACTCTGAAATGAATAAATATTCCATATTTTATTATGTGGTTCCTCTTTGTTATATAAAATTCTTTTTATCACATTTGATATGATATGATATTCATATTGTATTCACATTCCAAAGGAGATGTATTTACCTCGCCTCTGGGCTATAGATATACCACATAAAATAAAGTAAAAATGATTGTGTATGAAAAACTAAGGCTGGCAGACAACACATCCTTTTGTAGCAATATATAGAAATGCCAGCCAGCTACTAAAGTTCATGACTCCCTGCTATAGGATACATATCTAGTTGGAAAGCAGCTGTTGAGTCAGGCATTAGAGCTCTCTACATTTAGGTGAGACAAGGGAGAAGAGCTCACAACGGAACCACGAGTACAAGATGGTCAAGAGTGTTTTGTTCCTAAACTTTCTAAGCCTCCTGCCTCTTCAAGTGGAGAATGAGACCCCAGTGATTGCCAAATCATGAGATAGAGGTCACCTGGGTTTCTCAGTAACCCTGCTACTATAGTTTGGATGAGTGTTCCCAAAGGTCCATGTGTTAATAGATTTGTTTCTCTCTTCCTCTTTTGTATCTTGGTTCATGAGGTAAATGATTTGCTGTGCCACAAACTTCTGCCTTGATCAGTTGCTCTTCCAGGGGCCCAAAGAAAATGACACTCATGCATCATAGACTGAAACCTCCAGTCTAAATCAATGACCCCAAATCATTTTTTGCTCTATGTTAATTGATTTAAATATCTCACTATGGTGACTGGAAGTTGAATAATTACACCTGTTATGGATTAAAAGCTGATGGACAACTTAACACCAGCTGAATTAAATCAGCATGGTGCTGAGTGTAGATGTTCCACCTGAGGAAAGTTGCCAGCATAAATATAGACGTGGAGAAGGTTAGGTGTTGTGGGTTCTCCTATGTGTTGCTGCTTGAGCCATTGGTTCTCTTGGAGGAGCTTGGCCTGGTGGCTTCCCCAGTGTGAATTCAACCATTGTCATCAAAGGAGCTTGGGACCTTGTTGTTGAGAGTGGCTATGGTTCACATGGGGGAGCTCTGTTTCCTGGCTCCAGAGGGGAAGATGTGTGCCATTTAATCTCAAGGACAAACTCATCATGTTGGCTTTCTGGCATGTACTCAACTGTTCTTATCATTGGAGGAGCTCGGGCCCTCTGTATCACTGAGGATAGCTGTGGTGCTTTTCAGGACAACCGTAGTCTTTATTTTGAGCGTGACTTCTCAGCTCCAGTGTAGAATCCTCAACCTACCAGCACAGCTCCTTCACCCCGGTGGCATACACGTTCTAAATTCCACCGCTGACCTTTGGCCTTTCCAGCATGGATCCAACCCCCAGTTGGACTTGTGGGAGGCATTGTCATGAGCTCTGGGTCTTCATCTGGACTCATGCAGGACATTGCTGTGGGATCCAGGCCCTTGGCTGAATAGTCTGTGTCTTTGCTGTTGTGGACAGATTTCCTGCACTTTCTTGTGTTTTACTCTAGGTGACCATCATTAAATAATATTATAAATTCTGTGTCCTGATTCTAATTGTTCTCCTCACAACTTCTGACTACAACAACACCTATGAAGCAAATCAGCCTACTAGAAATACCCAGGGCAGATTGCTGTATTACTGAAAACTGAACTTCAGTTATCACCATTGAAATTTTGGAGTTAACAGTGGCAGCTAGCATTAGCTGACCAGTACAAAAATTGAGGATAAATTTCAGTTAAGGAGTTATTATTATTATGTGATCTATAAAATTATCCACTAAGTGAATTTTAATTATGAAAATATTATAACTAAATTACTTTAAAAATTATAACATCATTAACTAAATGTGTACTTCCTTTCAGAGAGGAGAAATATGAAGCTTACTTTTCACTAATTTGTTGATGGAATTAATTAGTTATATAAATTTTATTTCACTTTTTAAAGAAGTGATAAGTAAACTGTATCCTCAATATAGTTTATAGATAGAGCTCTGTAATTAATTATGCATTATTTCACTTTACTCTGAATTGCATAAACACAGTTTTGGCCTGAATAGTATCATTAACTACAGATGTGCCCTTTAAGCAGATTGGAATTTGGAGAAATCTCTTAATTACATCTTAAATAATCATTTGATTAATAAAAAGATAACCGCATAAAATTATGCATTATAAAAACATGTTTTCAAGACTAAGGCAAGCTAATTAACATTTCCATCAACTCATGCTAAATATATATATATAAAGTGCAAGGTTTTGAGTTCAATTCGCAGTGCCCACTAAAAAAAAAAGACAGAAAAAAATTATACCCACAACTATTACTGTTGAATTTAAAAAAAAAAGTATATATATATATATATTGCACTGGTGATTGAACTCATGACCTCAAGCTTGCCAGGCAGGTGCTTGTGCTGCTGAGCTAAACCCCTGGGGCCTATGCTAAATATTTTTGTGATGAAAGCATTTATAATTTCTCTTGTAATATTTGAGTAACTATATATTACAGTCACTGTGCTGTACAGTAGATCTTCTACACGAGTTCCTCCTATCTAACTGAATGAAATTTTACTAAAATGTTCCCTTTCCCTGTCTGAAAACCTCACTCTTGGCCCCTTGCTCGTCACAAGTTCAAGAGTTTTGGATTCCATGTGTTCAGTGAGAGTATGAGATATTTGCATTTTTTGTACCTGGCTAATTTCACTAAGCATGATGTTCTCCAGCTTGGTCCATGTTGTCACAAGTCAAATTTTCTTCACTTTAGAAGCTGACTAGTATTCCATTATGTACAAGTGCTGTGTCTACCTTAGTCACCCTCAGGCAGTGAGTTCCATTCCATGTTTTAGGTATTGTGGATCATGCCGCAATGAACACTGGAGCACACACTTTTCTCCAACATACTGTGTTTCACAGCGGCTGTACTAATTTACCTTCCTACCAATAATGTACCAGTGTTCCCTGTTCTCCATGTCCTTATCCAGTTTATTTCCTTTTTTTTAAAATAAAAGCCAGTTTTAAAGGTGTAAGACAGTATCACATTTGCACTTCCCTGATGATTAGTGAGGACTTTTTCATACATCTGTTGGCATTTTATATGTCCTCTTTGGAAGTATCTGTTAGGTCTTCTTTTAAAATTTTATTTTAAAGGAGGTAAAATTAAACACAACAAAGCAGAACAGAATGGGACATAAGAAAGCATAAATTTCAAAGTTAAACAACCAGAGAGCTTCACTATCTGTCATATTGTCTCTTGTTTTCTTCCAAATTTGTCCATATCTTTGCATACAGGGAGCTCATACTAAATAACATAGCCAATCTTTTCACAAGATGTGCAGTTCACTGGCTCCCACTTGCTAAGGGGGGGACACGGGACAGGGGACAGGACAACATGAGATGTTTGATTCTCAGCCTGCATGCCAGCAGGCTTACAGCCACCCCCCCCCCCCAGAGAGGGGAGGGGTTCCTTGTTCTTCTGGCACCCCGAGTCAACCGCATGGTGCAGGTCCTGGGGCACCAGGGTCTCTCTCCTTCGGGCCACCGAAAGTCTGCCATACTCACAGCCGCCCCCCAGAGGGGAAGAGCTCCTTGTTCTCCCTGGACCCCGAGTCAACTGCATGGTGCAGGTCCTGAAGCACCAGGGTCTTCTGCAGGCCTCTGAAAGTCTGCCACACTTACCTGCTATTTCTTTCTGATGAATTGACCATTACATTTCCAAAGTTCTGAAATGGCCAAAAGACCACAGAAAGGAATCTTTTTAGGCTTCTGTTTGCAACCAGCAGCTATAGCAATCTGCTGACCTTGCTTCAGGGCCACTAGGTCTTTTCTTCATTCTTTAATTGGGTTATTTGTTTTCCTATTATGGAGTTGAGTTCCTTCTATACTTACACTTTGAATATTAACTCTCGGTGTATATATTGCAAATATTTGTTCCCATCCCATAGGTTGTCTCTTCATTTTAGCTGCTATATTTAACTCCAGAATTTCAGTGGTGGCATTCTTTCATTTCCTCAACAGTGCAGAAGCCTTTAAGTTTCATGCAGTCCATTTGTCTATTTTTTGTTTCTGTTTTCTGTGTTTTGTGAATCATTGGTTACATGTGAAAAGCAACCTCAGCATCTCTGTTAACGTGTGGATTCAAGGCACATGCATCTATGTTCCCATTCTCAGTCTTGGTGGCCAAGGGCCTGAATCTAGCTGAACTCTTCTTGTCTGTGAGACTTGGACAGCTTACCTCCCTTAGACTCAGTTTGTACATTTCTACAATCTGTAGGCCTTAGAATTTTTGTGAAATTAAAATGAGATAATGCATATGAAACTGTGTTTTAACCTGAAAATCAAAACTTAATTATTGTTTGTTGTCATTATTTATAGTACTTTGCGCTTCATGGGAAAAACCTCAGCGGAAAGTTTAAATTTAGTAGAAATTTACTTTATGCAATAGTTCCTGAGTATATGAATATTTAAAAATATTTCTGTTTCTCTGAGCAGTGAATTAAGAAAAGGCAAATTAGTCATTGGATACTACCCATACAGTCCTCTCTTGTAGGTCAAGAGGAGACATTTTAATGGAGAAAAGATATCATTTATTTACAAACACTTCAGTTAACTGAAGAGTCTCAGCCTAGTTAGCTGAACTCAAAGCTTTCTGAGGTCACTGTGCATAGGAAAAAATTTAAGTAATCATCAGAATTAATCATACTGACGCCTGTTTGTCTGATAGTTTTTAGAATATTGTGGGAAGCTAACAGCAATGAAATTTGGCATGTAATTTGGAATTTATGTGTGTTTGTGTGTGTGTATGTGTGTGTGTATGTGTGTGTGTGCGTGCGTGCGCGTGCATTGTTTTATAAAATATGGCCTTTAAATGTTCAGTGAAGCCTTAACCCAATCCCTATTCTTTGACATTCTGGACAATTCAAGTTTTCAAATACCAAAAAGAAGTCTAAACACCAGTTTATGAAAACAAAGAGAATCATGATAAATTTAATATTCACACGTGCTATGAAATTCTACAAAATTATTGTCAGTTACAGAATAACTACAATAGATAGCTGATAAATAGTGGTATTTCAATACTAGAAGTTAGGTAAGAGATATACTTCCGTATTCTCTTAGTAAATACGTAGCATGACTTAAGGATTGCACATGTAGTTAAATGTTACTTTCCAGGAACATTTCAAGAAAGACACAATACCAGGATGTCTTCAGCAATTAGAAGACAGGGTTCAATGCTGTGAGATGTAGATAGCAACATACAATTTCTATTGAAACTTGGCACAAATGTTAGAACTATGCTGTCAGTGGGAACCACTGATGTCAAGGTGGTATGATGGATTCTCATTTAACTGATGGTCAAGTTCCAGTAATGACCTAAATCTGTCAAATATCAAAAGCAAAGAGGTCTCAAACATTTTTTGAATGACTGTTTCTGATTATCTGTTTCTAGGGAATCTAGAATGAAGGCTTAAAATCTAGTATTCAAAACAGAACCCTTTAGAAGAAAAAATTTGGATAAGTGAAAGAAGTCTCACAAGGACTTACATATATCCACGGTCCTCAGAAGATTCTTTGTATTTCCATAATTTTTAAACATTCTTATGCCTTCTTTCATGAAAATGTAGATGTAAAGGACTTACTGTACTTATTCCTAAACACTGTAAAGCAATAGGTTTGAACAGAAAGCAATAGAACCTAGCTGCTCAGCTCTCTCCAATAATTTAAGTTCATCAAGGACTTCACTTGTCTTCTTTTGTCTAAATGTTTCTCATTATTCTTATTATTTTATCCAAGTTTTCTATCCCTGTCACCCTTATGGCATTTCTCTGAACTTACTTCGAATTCTCAAATTTTTGGTAAATTACTCAGCCTGAAAGGAATGGACATTTTTAGTTTTTGTCGTTGCAGGATGTTCTGTCTTTAAAACAGTGTTGGTTACTAAATAGTTTTAGTATAACTTTTTCAAATTTTTATTGAAATAAGAAAATTATGCTTGTCATTCTAACAGAAACTCAATGCAAATACTGAGGATTTTAGTACAATTTGCCCTCTGGACACACTAATGAAATGTTACTACTTACCTGATTATATTTTAAACAGTAGCTTTGTTTTGGTAGTGACACATTCAGGCACTCAAAAAACATTTACTAATCTTTCTTATATGATAATAAATTGACCTTTCCTAAAAAGGTTATTCAGTTAGACTGATGGAAAAATTCATTTAGCTGTAAACACACACTTCAGAATTTAATAGTGGATACAAATAGCATATCTGTCATCTGTAATTCATTTTGAATGACTGACTTCTATTGAAGGTGTTCTTGTGAGCAGTGTCGCAACCCACTATTGTATAAAAATAGGCGATTCATTTCTTTGGGGCCTATTTTTCAGACCTCAAAACTTTCAATTTCAAAATCATGCTATATACATCATATTTATAAATTTATTCCTAATTTTAAATCCTGGCATTTTGAAATTGATATAACATGCTGTTGCCTTAAAGGAAAGTGAGGACAAAAATGAGGAGAGAATAGATGTAAGCCTATACAAGTCATTCGTTTTTATACACTTGAGACCTATGGCCTGAAGGAAATTCTGCACAACATATCCTGTAAATTTTTTGTATTTCTGAGTTGCAAATAAATATCATAAACAGCTAGCAGCAGGAAATGGGTTCTCTAGGATGAGGAAACATTCTGTGCAACAATTTTTAAAAAATGCTTCCTCCAGCTGTATCTTCCTCCTTAATAATAATTTTGTCTTAGAAAGATCCCTTTGATTTTATAAACTAACATGGTACCTGGTTCTATTATGAATGCATGATGCTCTAGTCTTTTAATAAACACAGCACAGGTTTTCACCATATTCAGTTTTTCTGCAGTGTTAGCATCTCCCTTATTACCATTATTATTACAATCACCTTGATTCAGACACATTTCAGTAATTTCACCATCAGTAAATGAATGAAAAATTGGGCACTCATTATCATTGTTCAAGGCGTCAATATCCACAGCTAGCTTACTGGTAGACCTTCAAGGTACATCTTTTCCATAGGTAAAGAGGTTAGGCATCTTTTTTTTCCATTCGACACATGGACTCCTTCAAAGTCAGCAACTAGTTTGTCTTCATCATTGAACATAGTCACAAGCCAGAAGTTGTGCCAGGCATGAGATATGGGCTTTAGTAAGTGTTCCACGCACAGGCAACAACATACACAGACTCCTTCACGTTAAACTTCTTTTGTAAACCTTTTACACCCAGTGCCTTCGTTCACTGCTACCAGTGTAATGTTTGCAGGATACCCTGGTCATCTGAATTAATGAATGAATAAATGAAGCCTCATTTTGTGGAAAGGCTATAGTATAAATGTCCTTTTGGATGAGAATTTTGGCGGGAGGATGAAAAGAATCCTTGCCAAGGAGTAGCAAAGACTTGCAGTCTTCATCTGTTCCAGTTTGCATACACTGACATTGAACCACTGGTACAAAATGTTTGTGACACCAATCAGAAAACTGCCTCTGGGACCCATTCCTTTTGTTAGCATCATAACAGACTAGTAAGAGAAGCACAGCTTTGAAATGCAAGGATGTAAGCTTTTGCCTATCACAGCCAGTTTACACTCAGTCTTCCTACTATATTAGCACAGCCAACACAGTCATTTTACAGCTGGCATTTTAAATTTCTGTAGGGACTGCCTCATCAGCTGAAATCAGTGTCTTTCTAGAGCAAAAATACCAAAACAGTCATGTTACATCTGCATCACAGACTTGTTTTGGCATCAGAGTTTCATCAATGATGACCTTGACAGATTTGCCACAGTTTCTCTACTCCTTTGTGATTAGCAGATGCTTTATCACCACAAATGTTTAAAAAATAATGCCATGACTTTTCTTAAATTTCTGCAAACAAATCTTGAATATTGTTTCCTTCCATTTTCAGTTCATCATAATAAATCTTTGCCTGTTTCTTGAACAGCATGCAACAAATATAAGTGCCTTGTCTTCAGGTTGACATCTATTCACAACTTTTCCACACATGGTTCCACTTTCTCAATACATGGTTGAGATCTTTCTTCTATCTTTCTGCAGTGTTTTTCTGTTTCCCATTTATTTCTGCCCATCATTTTCAAGGCAGAGCTTCAGCAGTTTGTAATTTTTTCAGGTCCTGTTGTTTCTTCCTTTTAAGTATCATTAAACGGCTACTAGTAGCTTACTATCCTATTTCTGCTCCCAGACTCAGACCCTTTTGATCTCTTGTCTGGTGTGTTATGATTTTCTGACTGTCCCCCTTCCTCCAAACCCTGGCCAATAATCTTTTGAGCCATTTATGTAAATTTTGCTTCTGTGTAAACATTTGAGATCACTGCTGCTCTTGGTTTCACTAATATAGTCTGCATTTCTTTAACTTTGTCATTTCAACGATGTCTAAATTATCATATGATATATAATGTTTCAGAATTTTTTCACTCAACATAATTTTCTGAAGATTTATCGAGATTGTTGTATGGATTAGAATTTATTATTTGTTATTGCTGAGTGTTATTCCACACAGTTTGTTTAACCACTCACCCACTGAAGGACATCTTGGTTGTTTCTAGTTTGTGGTTATTACAAATAATGTTACTATAAACATTTGTGTACAAGTTTTGTGTGAACATAAGCCTTTAGTTCTCTGGGACAAATGCCCAGAATTTCAGTTACTGTTTAATAGGATAGTTGCATATTTATCTTTAAACTATGACATTGTCTTCCAGAATAGTAATAGAATCACACGCTCCAACCAGAAATATATGTGACTTGATTTCTCCATATGCTCACTATCATTTAGTTCTGTTACTATTTTTTATATTACTCATTGGGACGTGTATGTTGGACTTTCCTTTTAATTTGCACTTTCCTGAAGACCAGTGATATTTATCATTTTGTCATATTCTTGTCATCTATATATCCATTTTAGTGAAATATCTGTTTGTGTTTTTTGAAAATTTTGTAGTTAAGTTATATAGACTTATTCAGAGTTTTGTTTTATAGTTCAGAGCATTGTTCTTTTTTTTTTTTTTTGCATGTGCTAGGAAGCAGACACTGTATCACATAACTATATTTGCAGCCTCAAAGAGTTCTTGGTATACCTCAGATTCCAGTCCTTAAGACCATTTCATGATATGCAAATATTCTCTTAGTGACCGATCTTTTCATTCTCTCAACAGGATCTGATGGAAAGTGAAAGTATTTTTTTTTGTTTTGTCTTTGTGATATGGAGGATTGAATTCATGGTCTTTGCACTGAGCTACTAGTCAGCTTTTTAGTTTTTTTTTTTCTTTATTTTGAGACATGGTCTAATTAAGTTGCTCAAGCTAGACTTTAACTTGTGATCCTCCTGCTTTGGCCTCCTAGAATTCTAGAACTTTAGGCCTGTACCACCATACCTGGCTAAAATAAAAGTTGTTAATGTTGTTTGGCATGGTGGCGTGTGCCTGTAATCCTAGCACTTGGGAGCCTGAAGCGGGAGAACCATCACAATTTCTAGGCCAGCCTGGGCTACACAGTGAGTTCAGGGCAAGCCTGAACTACCCAGCAAGACCCTGTCTCAAAAAACAAAACAAAACAAAAGTCGTTAATACTGATAAAGTTCAACTAGTTTTTTTTTTTATAGATCATACTTTTGGATTTAAATTTAAAAACTCTGCCTTGTCCTATGTCCCAAAATGTTTTGTTCCCTTGGAATTTTGATAGTTTCATATTTTACATTTAAATCCATGATCTTTTTCTCAGTTAATATTTATATGATGAGGTGGGAGTTTTTAGATCACAGTTTTTGTCTTTGCCTGTCCTATTGCACTTCCAGTGAATGTTTCATTATCCTGGTGCCATTCTTTAAAGCTGTCTTTCCTCCACTGCATTCATTTTGCACATTTTTCAAAAGAAAGTTGAGTGTATTGGAACAGTTTATCTGTTTCTTTTTCCATGAACATATTGTAGATTTCATTATGAAGTTTTCTATAATTTTGATAAAATCACATGAAACTTTAATCATCTTCAGTGATCATAAATCTTCAGTGATCAGTGTCAATTTATTAACTGACAGACTGAGGTGTTGGGGTTCAAACCCAGGGCCTTGCACATCCTAGGCTATTCCTGGAGACATAAACTTATGCTTTAACTTTCTATGCTCATTCTTTATTGCTAGTATACAGAAATGCAGTAAATTTCTCCATATTTACTTTGTATTTTGTGCTCTTGGTAAACTTACCTTTAAGCTGTAAGAAATTTTTATTTTTCATACTCTTCAGGATTTTCAGTTTTGATAATCATACCGTCTGGTCCTTTTATCAGTTTCTTTTTAACTGTATGCCTTTATTTTCTTTTCTTACTTTATTGCATTGGCTAGAAGTAAAGCACTATGTTGAATGAGAGTGAGAAGAGATATTTTTACCTTTTTTCTGATCTCATAGAGCAAGGATTCATTCTTTTATCCTTAAATATAATTTTAGCTGTAGGATTTTCTGATTGCTTTTGTTTATCAAGTTAGGAAGTTCTCTTCAATTTCCATCTTCCTGAGAGTTGTATCTAAACATTAGTGTGAATTTTTTCAAATTGTTTTTCTTCATAGATTATATGTTATATTTTTCAAAGTTTACTCTATTTAAATTAACAGTCACATATTAATCTTTAACTCATTTGGTCATGGTGTATATTTTTTGTGATATATTGCTGAACTTTATTCACTAATATTTTCTTAAAAGAGTCTCAGATCTTGTTCATGAGAGATAATGGCCTGAAATTTTGTTGGTTTGATTTGCTACTGTCTGTCTGGTTTGGGTATTATGTTAATACTAGATTCAGAAAATGAGTTATGACATGTTCTCTTATGTTCTTGTTTTTCAAGAGAATATGTGGAATTGGTATTAAATTTTCTACAAAATTTTGTAGAATTCTTCAGAGAGAAAGTATTTGGCCTGAAAATTAAATTTTGAGCTTTTAAATTGTTAATTCAGTTAATTTAATGCCTACAGTGTCATATTTAATATTTGATGAATTGTAGAAATTGTATGATTTTGAGTAATTGGTAAATTTCTTCAAAATTATCAAATTTATATATGTAGCCATTTGTAGTACTTACTATTCTGATGGCTACAGGGTCTGTTTTATTCCTGATATGTCAATTGAATCATCTGTTTTAGTTTTTACCTTACCAGAAGTTTGTCAGTTTTGTTGTTCTTTTAATTAGACAACTATTTATTTCATTGATTCTTTTCAATTGTCTTGTTTTGCTTTCAACTCCATTGTTTCCTGCTCTTATCTTTATTTAATTTCCTTTCTTATGATTTCTTATTACACTTTTTAAAATGTAGATTTCATTCCAGATCTACTGAGTCAGAAAGGTTGGGCTTAGGATGCAAGTCTATGTGTAAATAAGATGTTCAGATGATTAGGGTCCACTTTCTGAGACCAAACTTCCACCACTAGTCATCTTGTTGCATCTTGTCCCCCAAACCCTGCTTGTTTTCCATCTTTTCCTTTACTTGCTGTCAAGACTATAGTTACAAAAACAAAAATCACACTTCTCTCTTACTAAAAAAATACTCAATGACTTTTAAATGCTTTCAAGCTACAGAACAGTGTTTAACCTGAGCTGTGAGGTTTGTTGAGTTGTGCTCAATCTGCCTCTCAGATCTCATTTACCAGGTTGTCTTCTGGCCTGTGCTCCATTAACCTTCTCTCAGCCCTTCCTACTGGTTTACCCAACCCTTCTTGGACCTATTGTTTCTAACACAGCTTTTAGGAAAAGTCTTTTTTTTTTCTTTAGGAAAATCTTTTGCAGGTTAGAATTCCCTGTTCTGCTATTTAATAACGTGTATATCTTTACTTACAACCCCAGCTGCACTTTCAGGTTGTTTGATCTCAAATTAGTCTTCAAGCTCCTGGAAAGACAAGACCTTCCTTATCTTGATTGTCATTATTCTATCAGAGGTAGCATAGTGATTATTCTGAAGTTGACACTCAAGAAATATTATCAACTTCATCAATGACTGACTGCCAAATAAATGGGGCTCTAACATGGGTAGCCCACATTGCAACTAAACACGTGAATGACTGTGAGTGCCCGGAAACAATAGTGGTTACTCTCCCCCATCCATATCAGAAACAGATACTGTACTAACTGTATTCCAGGAGCTGAAAAGCAAAGCACACCTTGGTCATTTCTCTACTGCTGAATTTGTTATCATTCTACTATACTGGAGGATTTCTACCAAATATTACATGTGAGTTCTCCCATGCCAATAATTAAACAAGAGGTCAGGTTTTTCAGTGTCATTGCTTTTATTTTATTTCATACAGCTAAACTGAGAGTTTATCATAATTCACTACTTTTTGTGGAACAGCAAAATCTGGTTTCCAAACAACATCCTTCCAAACAAATCTTATGAACATGCTTATTTGCTTTTAGGGATTCACTATATAAGCAGGCATTTGCTTGTTTATTTTTATATTCCACATCCCCCAAATTCAAATGCTTTTCACAGGCCCACAAACCTCCTTCATCTCCCTCCCCTAATATTTGGGGCCGAGAGCTAATTTCAAAATCAGAACTTCAGAAATATACTTGTTGACTTTCAAAACTGTGTGTACCCATTAGTTCTTCGGCTGATGTGAATAAGAGCTCCTGAATAATAAGTGTTGGAAGAAATTTTGTATGGCAAATCAAAACTAAAAAAGTAAATGTTTCTAAGTTCTAAAACAAACAGAGCTTCTAGCCCCTTCCCAATGACCTCAAAAACCTTGCTGTCTTTACTTTTATTCTGGGGCAAATTAGACTCCCTAGCTTTTGTTTGTCAAACTCAAATGATAGATTTACTTTTAAGACTTTACAATGGAATAACTCCCCCAAGGCCAAATTCAATGTAGCGAAGACACTGAGCATTCTTTTTGTAGTCTGAGAACATAGAGTGTTTTTAACATAGTGTGTAACATGAACTTTGATCTTTTCACCTCTTTCCTCACAGATTTGCGTGTCATCATATTTAAATATGAAGTATTTTATGAGTGTGCAACATATCTTACATGTTAAAATTTACATGTATGGGTTACCAGGAGTGTGAAGATAATTGAATAGATAGTGCATGTGTATGTATATCTGCATATATACAGATGAGTATATATGTTTACCTGTGCATGTGAATATATCTATGTCTACATCTACATCTATATCTGTATCTATACTGATATCTCTGCATGCCTATATCTCAAGAGAAATACAGGTATGATTAGTCTTGTAAAAAATTGTTTGGTATGTTTAATTTTCCCAATAAAAATCAGGTAATTTTCAAAGCTCTTTTCAGGATGGAAATCTACAGTACATAATGTAGCATGGCATGCAATAGTGTAAGTTTGTATGTTAATCTGTGTCACAATTTTCCTTCAAATTAAATTACAAGCATCTATTGGCAAAATGATGTATCTGAGAACAATGTGGTAGTTATTTTAAGGCT
>PVJX010021353.1:0-32017 GCA_004027295.1 Dolichotis patagonum | reverse complement strand
AATAAACTGGGGGTAATGACACCAACAAGGGGGAATAAATGTCCCTCTTCTTCATCCTTGTGATTTTTGCCCTAGATTTCCAGTTGTGTGGTTACTTCTACTATTTTGGTAGACCTACTTAGAATTAGCAGATTTTAAAGATGACTTTTCAGAGGATATAATGCTCATGTGTTCTTAAAGTATAATACAACAGTGTATCTTTGCAGAAATATGTCAGTGAATACAAGGGTGGGATGTTCTGACATTACATGCCCCTCCTGATGTGTATCTCTCACTATGTCACAGTAACACCAGCATGATGTTCTTGCCGGAAATATTTGACTTGAACATAATAATGAGAAAACAGACAAATCCCAAATGTGAAACATCCTGAGGACAACTGGCTCGATGTCTTGAAAGAGTTCAGTGATATTAAGGACCAATGCCAGGGAGAGAATGTGCTACATTAGAGGGAGACTAAGAGAACATGAGATAAAAATTCATTGCATGAGCATTGATTAAATCTTAGGTCACGAAAAGAAAATCCAGCACAATAGGCCATTTTCAGGATAATTGAGGAACTGTGAGTGTGAGCCATATGTTATATGAGAGTATTGTGTTAATGTTGATTTCTGTGGGTGTGGTGCTAATGGTATGGTGCTATAGGAGAAAATCTCAGTACTTAGCAGGTGGATAATAAAGTACGTAGGGCTGGTATGCCAGGAAGTATGTCTACTGGAACCTACTTTTCAGATGGTTTGACAAAATGGGAGGGAAGGAGGATGTGGGTGTAGCATATAGTATAAGTTGCTTGTTTCATGCTGTTCATTTCCTAGCCTATCACTGAACACAGTGCTTTTGGTGGGCTGATGCCAGATACATTTTTAAACTAATAATTACTTTAAGGTATTTAACAGGATTCTCTGTCTGAAAATGTGTCTAAGCCTGCATGCCTGCTCTCTTTGGTACAGTGGTTTGGCTTCTGCATACACTACAGTATCGTAAGTTGGGCAATAGGATATAAGGGCTCATGTTTTTTTGAGTGGCTCACAGAAGTCCCTATGGACTGAGAGTGTCTCTTAAATGTTAGAAAGTATAAATGGACAGGAAAGGAAAAGACCTCTTAGAGCCAACCTTCTTGCTATAGTTTCCCAAAAAGCCATGGGCTTACTGGGGGGCTGGCATTCTCTGGGGTATGCTGCATATAACATGGCACATTTCTAGAGTGTACCATTGAGTTAGGCTCCTGTGTGATGAGGCCTAAGGCCAGCATGAAGATAATGGAAACTTTGAATTTTTTTTTTTTTATCGGTACCAGGGATCGAACTCACGACTGCCTGCTTGCAAGGCAGGCGCTTATGCAGCTGAGCTAAATCCCCACCCCGATAATGGAAACTTTGACCTTCACCAGCAATGCTGCTAGCTGAGCAGGGAGAGCAAGAGAAGTTAATATTCTCTTACATTCTTTCAGGAAATCTTATGCTTTTATGGTGCGAGATGACTAAAGTCAATTTAACAGCCACTTGTAAAAGTAATTACAAGATAAGAGAAATAACTATTTTGCTGGTACAGGCTGTGAAAACTAATGAATACAGCAAAAACAGTCAGTGAACAGCCGACTATGTAGCAAGCATCATAAAGAATTAATCTGGAAAATACAAATGATAAAAATATACCTTTGTCTTGTGCTGGGTACCTGAAGCAGGAGGGAAGAGATATGGGGTCCAGTGGAGACAGTTACTAAAGTACTTATTTTGCTGTCTTAGAAGACTTGCATTGTGAGAATGCAGAAAACATGGCACTGTGGAACTGCCTAAGGTTTCAGAGGTGAGTTTGCTTGGGATGACTTGCAGGAGCATGTTAGGCAAAGAAGCTAGGGATGTTTGGTTTCCACGCAGAGGACTGAATGGGTCTGGGTGCTGAGAGACTGACTGGAATCTGGTGTGGCTTGAACCTTAATCAGCTGCAGAGCCGGTGTCTGATTTCTACAGGAAGGGAATGAGGAACCCTGGAAGCCCTTTGGAGTTGGAAGGTGATCTGATTTTAACAAGAGACCATGGAGGAAATGCAGAGGCTGGTTTGGAAGATGCATGGTCCAGGGTAGTACTTGAAACAATCAAGGTGACAGCAAAGAATCTGGACCTTGCCAGCTGCTACAGACAGAATAAAAATAGGGTGCTCTTGGGGAATTTTTCCATTCCCTCCTACTAAGAGTTTTTATAATTTTAGAAACTTTTTAAGGAGGCCTTTAAAAATACTTGGAAGAGAGAAGCTTACTCAAACCTTTGAGCAGTTCCAAAAATTTATTACATTTCAGATAGAAAAGAAAGTATTTCTTCAGGCAAATGAACAAACTTTGTGTGTGGACTGGTTACTCAACACAGTCAGTTAATCTTACAGAATTAGGGAGGAGGGAAGCTATTTAGTGACCTTTAGTCTTTTTCTAGAACTTTGTCCAGGTTCCTCCCAAGTAGTCAGTGAGTTTTTCTGATTTGTGTCCAGCATCCCTAACATTTAGTGTACATCTGTAAGCTGTAAGGCATGGATTTTTGCCGTCCCTTTTTCCTTGTTCCTGTCTTATACCTTAGAAAACAAACAATAGTGTGTAGGTTCTTATTCTGTATTAGAAATTTGCACACCATGTAATCTACAGTGGATCCAGCTGAGACTGTAGCTGAGACCTCCAGCTGAGATTTGGTGTTGAAAGTAAAGTGGAATCTTCATGTTTTCTTTACTTTGAGAAAAGCTCAGTGACTTAGATATTTGAAGGAGAATGTATATAAAACACTTAATTGAGTACCTGGGATAAATCATTACCTTTTTCTTTTCTTTATTTTGTTCTTTAAACAATTTATTTAACGGAAATGCCATATGCTGACTTCCATTCATTTTGATACATCTTTTCTCCATGGTGATTTAGAGGATCATCAATCCAATATAAATATTTCATAAATATTTGGCCTTTTGGTTCATACACCTGCACAGTACCACAATCTTTCAGTAAGGAAAACACTGAAGAGTAAAGACCTGATGCAATGAACTAGGCACAGTGATAATCTGCTCCAAATATTTGTTCCTCTTAGGTACCTGTTCCATTAAGAAAACCACAGGATGATTTTTGATTTTTAAGTAGGGCCTAGGACACTTAGCTGCTAATGAGGTGCTGATTGGCAGAGCTCCATCCCCAGCTTATGCCATGAATTCATAGGGTACACGTTCCAGCAACTCAGGCTCTTTCCCATTGGTCCTCACAAAGTACGTTTCTCTGGGCAGAGCAGGCTGGTGCTTCAGTGGAACCAGGTACCATTCTCTTTGGCTTCTTTCTTTTCTGATTATTTTCCTTGTCATTTTTCAGGAAGCTGTCTTGACTCTTTGAGTGTTTAATATGCTTAATACACACATTAATCTTCTGGCAAGTATCTTGTCCTTAACTTGCTTGTTTGCAACAATGTCAGAAACATGCTGGATAGCTTTGTAGACTTTTCCTGTTTCACCATGCCAAGATGTGGCATTCCTTTTGGCATAGTACCCATTCCCTTGTTATGTACAGTATCATCCTCTTTTTTTGTATATTAGCATGTGTGTGGCTAAAACAACAACCCCACATTTCCTGAAGGGCCTAGGGAACATATACCGGGTTCCCTTCCTCTTTCCCTTCGTGCTCGACATTTTGGCAGATTACTGGAAGATGGTGATTCCAGCTGAAAGGAAGGAGACCACCTTTTTTTCTTTAATGTCATTAAAATATTTCTACCCACAACTTAGAGCTTGTCAATGGAGAATTTAAATTTAAAATACCGTGAATGTTGAAGAACGAAATATCCTTATAAAATTAACCTGTCTTTTGAATCAAGAAGTCAGAGGCTGATGAGGCTCCATCCATGTGTAAGTTCCAAAGGCTTATAGTTATTTTCTCTTTCTTGAGGCTTGAATATTTCAGAAAGTTCTTGGCATGTCTCTTAAAGGCTTGCTTTATGAAGAGCAAGAAAAGTGACTGACCTGTGGACTGGCTTCACTTATAGGTGTATATTCTACTTTGGCTACAAGAGTCATTCTAATAGTGTATGGGATAAGTAAGGTGGTTTATTAAGGCCAAATTATATGTGAGTCTTAAAGTAACATACATTTTACCCGCAATTTTAGTTACCTATAGTATAAAGATTTCTGGTTCAATGTAGTAGCTATTGTTATTGGGTGGTTCCTTTAGAAATGCCTTGTCAATCAAAAGTAGTCCAGGTCTTCCTTGCCTTGAACAAAGAGTTAGATGAGACAAGCTAAAAACAGTGGCAAACGTTTATTTGAAAAGCTAGGGGTGAATGGGTTTGGAAGAAACCAGCTATGTAGAGCAAACTGGGGCAGAACAAGAGACAAAGAAGATAAAAGCAAAAATTAAAGTACACTGTGTATCTAGGAAAAGCAGCGTGGGCTATAGTGGAAAGTTAGGGTAGCAGGCTTCCTGTGATATACCAGCTTCTGAGTGCCCCGGAAGTTCTACTCATGGGGTCCTAGTGTTGACCTGGGACCTTGAAACTGACAGGTCCCTTTAATTTTCCCAGTCAGCTTTGCCACACCCTGTCTCCTATATCACTATGGTAGAGGAATAAGTGAAGATTAATTCACTATTAAATCCATGCTTTATGAAATATAGTTGTTAAATTGTTTCCATACCAAGGATTATCATTTCTTAGGACTTACTTTTTAAGAAAACTCCTGATACTGTAACTACACTGATCCTGTTGGCATTTTACCCCATGTGCAGGATAGTCTATACTTTAAAATGTGTAATTTATACATTTATAATAAGGAATATATTTTAAAATTCAATTACATTTTATTTTTGATACCCTATGTGAAGGATAGTCTATACTTTAAAATGTGTAATTTATACATTTATAATAAAGGATACATTTTAAAACTCAATTACATTTTATTTTTGAGTGTAAGTTCATTCAAATGATTGGGAATTTATTGACTTTTATGTGCACATCTTTTAGGAAATGTGTGGAAGTTTTCCCTTGCTCTTGAGGAGAAGATATTGACTGAGAGGCAGAGAAAAACAGAAAATTATATTAAGTACTGAGATAGATATTAGAGCTTGAATATGGAGAATGAACCCCCACGCACCGATCACCCAACTCTAGCAATTATTAACTTAGTTAAGCTTGTTTCTCCTTTATGCCCACTTACTTTTCTCTCCCTTTTACAGTATTTTGCAGTACATCCAAGACAATGTATCATGTGATGGACATTTATACATATTTGAATGGCGAGCTCTCCATTCAAATGCACTGTGAAAATTATCCCCAGAAAGTTAGGAAGGAGGTATAAAATGAAGTAATATTTGAGCTCCTAATGTGGCGGGGAAGGGATGTTCTAGTTGTAGGTCATGGGACAGGAACCAACAATATGAGAATGTCTTGAAAACATTTGTATGTGCAGTAGTTTTTTGTTCCTCTGAAATGAGCACCAAAGATCTAATTTCCATGATTAGGAAATTATTTTGCTGAGAACTTTGTAAAGCCAGTTCACTTTGAATTTCAATAAACTAGGATAAGCCACAAGTAGTGGTAATGACTAATCTTTTCCCTTTTTTACCTCAGTGACTTTCTAGACTTTGTACATTAGAGTCCACCCCCTGAAAAATCACTCTGTTTTGTAAGAAGAGTAACAGCCACCCTTGTCACCTTTATTTTTATCTTTGAAAGAGGAGGAATAATCAGCTCTGAACATCATGAGTAGGTTGAAGTTAATGATTTGAATTAAAAACTTTCTTATAAACTGGAGGAAAAAGAAATCAACCAGTGTGTACTAGAGGTTCCCAAGGGACGTTTTTGGTTTCCTACACTGTGAAATCCTTGATGTTTCATCATATACCTTGTCTCATTTTCCTGTTATGAAATGGGTTTTTTTTAAAGCAATTATTTTCCTTGTCTGTTTCCAGATCACAGAACTGTGTGGTGCAAAGCGGGTTGGTTATTTTGGTCTGACACAGTTTTACGTTGCCCTGAAATTAATCGCTGCAGCACAGTCCGGCCTCCCTGTGAGGATAGAGAGTATTAAGTGTGGTGAGTACTTTGTATTTGTATGTTGCCCATGTTTATACGAGCTGTTTTCAATGGATTTAAAGATGATTCTTTAAGCTTTTGTCATATTTCTCCTCACTTCCTCCAACTCCTCTGTAAAATAAAGTAAGAAAACTTAGAAGTATCTTAGTTTATCTCTTTTATTTTTATTTGTTTCTTTTTGATATGGAGAAAAAATTCAGAGAGTGACATGAGATTGGTTCCTCTTAACTGACTTGTAGTTGAAATGGATTTTGTTTAGCAGAATGACATTGGGGAAGGAATTCTAGAGCCCATGGCAAAATAATAACATCCAGTTTAATTTTCCACTTGAGGTTCCTACTGGATTAGTTGTGGAGTCATAGGAGATGGAGTGGAACTGTCCCTTTTCTGTCTCTGACATTTCTGTCAGTCATATCAAATATGCTCATCCTTTAATTCCCAATTCCTGAAGCTCTCTTCTAAGGATTGTTACATACTCTGGGGCAAGCAACATTTTGGCAGAATGAATCTATCTTCTCAGAGGTCTGATAGAATAATTTATTATCTTGCCATCTCTGTCCCCAGTGTACTGTATGCTTGCATGGTTTCCACAACTTAAACAGAGTGTGAAGCTAACTATTAACATTATCTATGCTGCCTCAGTAAGAGTTTTAAAAATCTATATGAGCTAGGTATGGTGATGAATGCCTATAATTTCAGCACTTTGTGAGACTGAGGCAAGAGAACCTCAAGTTCAACTGTCCAGGCTTACTTGGCAATTTAGAGACTTAACAAGCCCTTTGTGGCAAAACAAAGGGCGGGGGACGTAGGTCAGTGCAAAGGCCCATGTCCAGTCCCCAGTACCCCCCCCATGTATGAAGAAGATGATGATTGTAGTAATGCACAGAGGTCCTCTGTGCATATAATATTTTATTTTCCTCATTTGGAGGTAGAAATTACTCAGTTCTTCCCTCATGTCCTGTGAAGATTCTGGTGGTCATCTACATAGGTTCAGAATTTATGGTTAGTGCATAGAGATCATGTGGAGCGATCCGAATATACAAGAAGATTGTCCTAGCCAGCTGTTATAAAGGGTCTAGAGTCACCCTGTACTGTCTCATTTAACCCTCCTAGGATCCCTGCCCCCAAGTTAGGTACAGCACTTGTGTAAGTTTGCATTGTTTAGGACGAGCTGCAGTATCGCATGCCACCAGTCTCAGTGCCATAAATAGAAGCTCACTTCTCATTTTGCAGTGGGCTGGGGTGACCCTCCAGGGCAGCTGCCCTCCTAGTGGTGACTCTGTGGTTCTGACTGCTTTCCCTTATGGCACCTCAAATACAACACCTGTTCACACAGTTATCATGACAGGGAAAATTCCTCACCCTTGCAGTTCAGTTCTGTGGCCTGGGCATGACTCATGTTGCTGCTGCTCCTGGTGCATTGGTAAGCACTCATCACGGATCTGCCCCCCGGAGAGCAGTCTGTGGGAACACAGTTTTCTCATGTGCCTATAAGGAGAGTGGAACTGGTTGTGGCTGAGCACTGCAAGCCTCTGCTGCTGAGGTCCCTCTCTTACAGATGTGGTCATTGAATTTAGGGAGGTTGAGTAACTTACCTAAGGATGCAGGGTTAGTAGAGCTTCATTGCTGTACAGAATAGCTTCTTTTTTTCCCTCTTTGCTCTTAGTAGTGTGCTGACTTTATACTCATGGAATATTTTCCAAATGGGAAGAAATTAGACTCAAATGATATGTCTTAACAGAATTTGGTTGTTTGAAACAGGTTTATTTTTTCCATTTTTTTTCTTGCTTTCTCTCTGTCTCTCTCTCTCTCTCTCTCTCTCTCTCTCTGTGTGTGTGTGTGTGTGTGTGTGTGTGTGTGACTGAGAATTGAACCTGGGGCCTTGTGCATGCTAGGCAAGTACTCTACCACTTGAGCTACATCCCCAGTCTTAAAATAGGGTGGTTTTTTTGTTTGTTTTTTTGTTCTGTTTTGTTTTGGGGGGATATTTGTTGTGCCATCTGTGTTTCTTAAGAATTCATGTTTATTGAGTATAATTTACAAATAAAATCATATATATGTAAGGTATGTAGCATCGTGTTTGGAGATACCTATACATTATGAAATGATTACTACAATCAAGTTAATTAACATATTTATCATTTGTGTATTTGTAGCAATAATTAATTTCCCCCAATTAGGAATATTTTATAGTAGCACAAGTGAAACATATTCTTAAATAAAAAGAAAAATGTACCAGGCATAGTGGCACATGCCTATAATCCCAGCATCCTGGGAAGCTGAGGCAGAAAGATCACAAGTTCAAGTCCAGCCTACACGATTTAGTGATTTTTTTTTTGGTACCAGGGATTGAACTCACAACCTTGCACTTAGCCAGCAAGCACTTGAGGCACTGAGCTAAAGCCCTGGCCCCACAATTTAGTGATTTAATGAGACCCTGTCTCAAAATAAAAAGTCAAAGGGCTAGAGATGTAGCTCAGTACAAAGGCTCCGAGTTCAATTTTTATTTGCTCTTACCCCCACACAAAGCAAAACAAAAAAGAAAAATGTGCTTTGTCTCTCACAGAGATATTAAAACAGTTAAATGAATACTATTCTAGACCATTTCTTGATATCTCTATGCATCAGTACATTTTCAAAAATAAAGAATTGGCAAAGCCACATATACTATTTCATAATGTTCTGCTTTACCTAAGAGGGAATGTAGTTGACAGCTTTTGACCTCAATAAATGAAGTACATTTCTTGTTGGAGCATTGTTTCTTTGGGTGACTTGGTGATTGTTGCTACAACACAGCAGTTGCTTTGATGGTTGAAAGGTGCATCACTGAACTTGGATTTATCATAGGCATTGGCAGATCTTATTTCATTGTAAATGGTCATTAATCCTTATTGTAGTATTTTCCAACATTATCTTCTGGGAAAGTTTGAGCTGCTTTGTTGAATACAAGAATTAACTTCTGATGCTTTTGTTTCATATCATAAATTGGATTTAAGCCTTTTACCTGATTTGTGCCCAGATCTACAGTTTAGTTTCCCAGAGGCTGGGAGAAGGATTGTCAAAGTTATCACTTCTGTAAAGGATGAATGCCTTCTCACAAATTGTAAGGCTTTCTTGTTTGTAGTTTATAAACATTCATGCTGTCTTTTACCTGTGAGGGTTTAAGTGCACCCAGAGTTAATTCTGAATTATCTTCCTTCATTTAAATATGAAATAAAAGATATTTGCAGAATCTGGACATGGTGGAACACACCCAGCATTTGGGAGGCTGAGACCGAAGGATCACTACCAGCCTGGGCTACGTAGTGAGTTCAAGGCCAGCCTGAACTACACAGAGAGACCCTGTCTCAGAAAAACAAAACAGCTTATATTCAGTCAGTGTATTTTGAGTAAGAGGAGGGCAAGACTGGGTCAAACTTTGAGCTGCCACTTATTATTTTCCAGTTTGCTGCTTGCATTCCATTAGCTTAATGTTTGATGACATAAACCTTGAAGGCCAAAAATTTCTGTGTAAGAACTTAATCTGAAAGGCTATAGAAGCCTCATCACACTCAGGGACTCACAGTCAGGGAGTCGTGGATGGACATCCTTACCTATGTGGCTATCTGTGCCAACCTCTGTCCCTTAGTAGTTCCCATTTTAGTTAATGCCATCACTATCTCCAGATGTTCACGCTGCAAACCTAGGGGTCATCCTGGATCTTTCCTTTTCCCTCATTCTCCAGGCCAGTGCACCAAAAATTCTGTTATCAGATAGCTTGCTTCAAAAAAGTGGCTCGGCAACTAAGTGTTACCGAATTTAGTGTTGCTCACCTCTCCTTCTGGAGTTAGATTCCAGGTTCTTCGCATCTTGAACAAAACATTGACCATAGCGAGCAAAAAGTAGTGGCAAAGTTTATTTGAGAAAATAAATGTTAAGAGTGGGAGAGAAACTGGCTCTGTAGAGCGAGTTTGGACTGGTTAAATAGAAAAAGAGGGTAAGAGAAAAAATGAAAAAGGACACACTGCATCTGGGAGACACAACGTGGGCTATTGTGGAAAGCTACCATGGCAAAGTCTTCATGCATATGTGTCCTATTATGCTATCTGAATCTTGAGGAAACTTCTACATGTGGGTCCTGAGATGTGTTTTCATCCCACGCCTCGGGCTGAGGCCAGGTCTAGACCATCCTATTGAAAACCTGTTCCAGTTCTTGTGAGAAGTCCATGTTCAGGACTTTGGAAATGGTTCTGTGCATGTGTCAGGGATCTCGTAGTTAACAAGTCATGCCAACTTCTCTGGCCAGCTTTTGCCACACCCTAATTCCTATCTTAGTCGGGGCAGTGTGACTCTACTCTCACTGCCTGTTGCTTCCACCTCTTTGTCCCTGCTCAGCTAGTTCATCTTACGCTGTAGCTACCTGGGTAGCACAATAGCTTTGCCTCCTTTCTCTATTCCTCTTTTCACTTTGGAAATAAAATATATAATTTTTTCTTTTTGGTTGTGACAGGATCTCACTATGTAGTTCAGGATGGCCTTGAACTCACTATGTAGTCCAAGCTGGCCTTGAATTTGAGGTGATCCTTCTGCCTCACACTCTTGTGTGCTGGGATACTGCCACACCTGACAAGGAAGAACCATGGTTTTTTTTTTTTTGGTACTGGGGATTGAACTCATGACCTCACACTTGCCAGGCAGGAGCTTAAGCCACTGAGCTAAATTCCCGGCCCAAGAACTATGTTTTTAAAATAGGTGTCATATCATTTCATCCTTCTTAAAATCCTCCACTACTTTGCTTGTTGTGCATAGTAGAAAATTCAAAGTCCTTGAAGTGATCTGTAAGATTTTGCATAATCTAGTCTCTGTCACTGGGCGTGGTGGCATATACTTGTAATCCTAGCACTTGGGAGGCTGAGGCAGGAGGATTGTTGAGAGTTCAAGGCCAGCCTAAACTGCAAGACCCTGTCTCAACAAAACAAAACAAAAATCTAGTCTCTGTCAACTTTCCATCTTCATCTGAGACTTCACCCCCTTGGTTGCACTTTTGTCTCTTAGTCTGTGGTCATCTAGACAGTTCCGAGCAATCTCTTTCCTGATTCAGGACGTATACTCATGTCATTTTGCAGTCTTATGTTCCAGGGGTTTTTCTTCCTTTCTGCATCATTTGGCTGTCGTCTTATTCTTCTTAATTCAGAGAATGCTTTAATTACTTTCTTGTTACTGGGCAAAATACCTGACCCCCAAAGTTAAAGGAGGAAAGGTTTATTTTAGCTCACAGTTTGTAGCAGTTTCAGATAGTCTCTTGGCTGCAAAGGAGGACGGCATGGCGGAGAAGAAAGCACTCATGGCAGGGCAGAGAGGGGTCAAGGGAGGAGGAAGGATATATTTATATGTCTGTATGTATATCTATATCTATATCTATATCTATATCTATATCTATATCTATATCTATATCTATGTCTCCACCCTTCCAGGCCATGCCCACAGTGACCCTCCTCTTCCCAGCAGGCTTCACCTTCCAACATCACACCCAATTATAAATCCATCAGTGGACTAATCCAGGATCACACACCCATGATTCAGCCACCTCCCAAA
Organism: Dolichotis patagonum; assembly: GCA_004027295.1. Lineage (NCBI taxonomy): Eukaryota > Metazoa > Chordata > Mammalia > Rodentia > Caviidae > Dolichotis > Dolichotis patagonum. The sequence continues at coordinate 20,399 of PVJX010021353.1, read as the reverse complement.
AGCGCCTCTTATGAGCATATGTGTTTTTGGGGGGACATTTTAGATACAAACCACCATCCTACCTAAAGTAGGCCCTGTCAAATGAATTTATCAGTGATAGAACCAGCATATGGTAAGCTGGTTCTAGAAAGCATAGAGTCAGAAGTTTTTATAGTCATGGAAAGAAAGGATGTGGAATAGAGTAACTGTCACAGCAAATTGGAACTTTAAAAGTTAGGTTGTTTTCTTTTAGGGACTAACAGCTTCTCTAAACTTCTTCAAGCCTAGGGCATATAAGGCTACTGCCATCTCTCCTCAGCCAGATGAATAGACAGGATATGCAGACACTGGCACCAGGAGGTCAAACCCAATGTTGTTCCCTTCCACGTGAGAGAGGTCTGGGTCCAGGAAGGGATAGAACAAGCCTGGACCTGTCTGTCATTCCAGTGTATTTCCTCTCCACAATGTGCCTTGAAATAAAAGACCCCAACACACAGTGAGGTGGTGATTCGAGGCAAATGGGCCCTTCTATCTCCTCAGAGGTAGCTTTGAATAAAGCTTTTGTTCTTTTTACCAAAATGCTTCCTTGTTTTTTTATAGTACACAACTGTACAAATATATTAATGTACACACATCCAATTGGAGAACCCAATACAGTAGGACAGAGGGATAACTTCCAAATCCTGTTAAAATACTGAAATCTTCTATCTGTCTTGATCTATCTTATTGGGCATCCATGCCATCAGTGAAATATAAAAATTTGGTTAATTTCCTCATACAGTTCCTCTGAAGACAAAGTTAAAGTTGAGATTATGAATTATGTATTTCCCTTATAATAAGAATTGGTCAGGTATAGCATATAACAAATATCAGTGTAGTTAACGTAATTGCTTTAACTATAATGATAGTTTGCATAGAGCTGCTTAATGTCACATGCATTTTGACACCTAATTCAATTTGAAAATAATCTCTTTAAGATTACTTTGGGGCCGAGGGTTTAGCTTAGCGGCATAAGTGCATGCCTGGCAAGTGCTATGTTGTGAGTTTGATCGCCGGTACCAAAAAAGAAAAAAAAAAAAAAAGATTACTTTGGACTTTTTTTTTGGTACCAGGGATTGAACTGACGACTTTGTACTTTAGAATATTTTTTAAAATTTTTTTATTTTATTTAAAGAAAGAAAAGGAAATTAAAAAAACAAAATAGAAAAAGGTAGAATAATACAGAATTTTAAAAAATAACATGAAATCACTAGTTGATACATTGCATATTGTCATCTTAAAAATAGTTGTTAAAGTTACAAAATCAAAGCATAAAAAGTATATAGACACTCAAACATTGACAAACCCTTCTGTTCAGTGATCTAACAGAAATTCAGTAATATGGTCATCTATCTTACACACTATGCATACCGTTGTATCCTTTAGAGCACTTTCCTTCCCTTTCACTTTTACAATATCTATTATACTTTTTGGATCCCATTACTCTGTCAGTTTTTATTATTTTTTACACTAGAAAGACAAGGTGATATTTACTAATGTGAGTCTTGTTTATTTCACTAATGAGGATATTCTCAAGTTGTCTCCATTTACCCATAAAAGCCTCAAGATCATCCTTTTTATAGCTGAGTATTCATCCACTCTCTGGTTGATGGGCATTTTGGTTGTTTCCAAGATTTAGCTATTACAGATTGTGCTGTTATGAACATGGGTGCACACGTATCACTGTGACATGACCTTTTCAATTTTTCTGGGAAAATACCCAGGAGGGGAATAGCTGGATTGAATGGAACTTCCAAGCCTACTATTTTGAGGAATCTCCATATTGATTTCCACAGTTGTTGCACCAGTCTGCAACCCCACCAACAGTGGAGACGTGTTCCTCCCCTACCCCCCCCATCGTCACCAACATTTGTTATTAGTTGATTTCTTGATGGCGGCCATTATTTCTGGGGTGAGATGAAATCTCAATGCTGTTTTAATTTGCACAAAATGCTTCCTTTGATTTGGTCAGCAGTGAGCAGATGATCCAGAACATGGGAACCTAAGTAACAATAGGATTACTAAATTACATATAACTGATTAATGCCTTGCAGGGCAATAATAATGCAACCTGGCTATTTTACTGTTTTCTAAAATACAATTCATCTGTGTTGCTATCAACAAGAGTTACTGTTTGCCAGAAGTTTTCTTTTTTCTCTTTTCTTTTTTTCTGGTACTGGGGATCAAACTTACAACCTTGTACTTGCCAAGCAGGCACTTAAGCCACTGAGCTAAATCCCCAGCCCTGTCAGCAATTTTATACAAGTTAGTATCTAGTCTTTTAGAAATATAAAATGCCTAGTCCAGAGTAAATAGTCACAACGGAATACATATCCTTAAGGACCTACATCACCCATGGGTGGGCCTGATGGATGATTCTCCTGCAGGACAGTGCTCTCTTAGCATCTATTTCCTTATAGAGTTCATAACTATTTACAGGTTTAACTAATTTTTTCTCTCTCTTCCTCACTAGCCTCTAAGCTTGCCTAAGGTGGAGGGAAGAGGATCTAACAGCTCCTGCCTTGTAGGGTGTTGTAGGTGTTCAGTTCATATTTGTTGGATGAATGAGTGAAGAGCTGAATGCTGATGCATAGTGAGGATGTCTCAATCACCCATCACTAGTTAGGCTACAAGGGCAGGCATTCGGGGTGCCTGAACCTCCCAGAGGACCTTTTGCCCATGCCGAAACACTTCTGGTTTTCCTGCCGTCTTCCTTAGGCCCTGATTCCCAACCTTGTCTGTTCACGTGGAGAGCTTTAAATACAACATAAAAACACAAGTGCCTGGGCCCACCTCCAGAAATTCTCATTTAATTAGGATTTTTAAGAGATTTTTAGCTGATTCTTTAATGGAGCCAAGATCAAGACTTCTCATGAAAGCCAAGTCATGGGTTCTCAAGAATTTGTTTAAACTAAAAGTATATATTTGGTTACATTGGCACCCAGAGTGTATTAGTTACGGGAATACTTACTCTCAAGGTTGTGCAAGTATCAACTGTGCACTAACATAGCTCTGAGGGTGAATGCTTCCTTAAATGCTGGCAATTAGCAACTGTGTAGCCTTACTCTAGTTGGAACTGGGGTTAAGCAAATGGATGAAATAGCTTACTTGGAGGGTAGAAGGAAATGGGGTGAAAATTGAGGATCAAACAGAATTCCTGATGAGGGAAGCATGTGACAAACACTTGCGCTGGGAATTGCTGCTGCCTTTCTTTCTGGGGACTGGACTGAAACATATGTGAGGACTTATGGAAGGATAGGTAGTATATAGAGTAGAGTTCCTAACATTCTGTGTGCCATGAGTCCTTTTGATGAAGACTATGGGTATCTTCTCAGAATATTTTTTTTTCTTTTGGGGAAGGTGTTCTCGGGATCAAATTCAGGGCCTTGGACATGCTTAGCAAACGCTCTACCACTGAGCTACACCCCAGCCCAGAATAGTGTTTTAAATGCATTATAAAGGAAGCCAGTTATCTTAAAATAGCCACCAAGAGAGTCAAAAGAAATTACGCTATAGCAATATATATGCTTCTTTATTAGTACAATAAAAAAAAGACCTAACAGTGATTGAAGCTACCATACTTTCAGAGTAGTAGTGAATGAACATAAACAGCACATCAAGATATCTAGAGCTGCAGTGTGATATGAAAATACCTGATTAGGTGAGTTATAATATTACAGATGCTGCTAATGATACCATAAGTCAGTGGGGGTGAACCTATGGCACATGTGCCACAGTAGGCTGTTTATTATCATTGGAAGCTCTAAAAGGTTCTCCATCACTGCCAAACCATAAGTGGTTTGTTATTTGTAATCATAACTGAAAGGAATGTTTAATTTCAGTTAGGGTAGAAAACAAATGTGATTTTTTTTACTCATATCCAAGGTGAAAGATCCCTTGTTTTCTTTTCAGTAATCCCTTTGGGAGGCTGTGAGCCCTAATAGGGTAATGCTGTGGCTCAAGTAGTCTCTAGGGATGTATTCCCAAAATTGTTTGGTGGCAGTCTGGCACAATCTGCAATGAAAGTATACAGAATTAGGACAAAAGAATGAGTCATTTATAAAACTGATGCATGAAACTAAAAAAAAACTGATCGTTCCTTTTGTTGGGCATCTTTTAATGAAATTGATAATGGAATATGGTTTGGGATAAAACACTTGGCAGATAAAATGCTGGCAGCTTTATGTTGGTCCTTTTCATTTTTGTGGGTGAGGATAGAGAAGAATTTTACTGTTCTATGAAATTACACAGAGTATAAACTACCATTGTAGGTATAAGTCTGTTACCAAGGAGATCCTCAGGTGAATATTTAACTCCCTTTGGCTTCTCACTTACTTGTAAAATAATCATTCTTAACCCAAATGATTTTGTACCTTCAGAAGACAAGTGGCAATATATGGAGACATTTTTGGTTGTCACAAATGTGGAGAGGGTGTCACAGGTTACAGGCCAGAAATGCTGTCAAATATCCTATACTGTATGTGAAAGGACCTCCTCTTCTAGCAACGACAAATGATCCAGTCTGAAATGTGAATAGTGCTGAGACCCAGAAAGTCTTCTGTAATGTAAGAGTCAATACCGTTAGGGCTAATTCTGATGCCTCACTTCCTGAGCTTAGTCTTTTAGATCCTAAATTCAGGGCCTTGGACATGCTTAGCACACACTGTACCACTGAGCTACACCCCAGCCCAGAATAATGTTTTAAATGCATAAAAAGCCACATGATTATAAAGGAAGCCAATTATCTTAAAATAACCATCCTGAGAGAGTTAGAAGGACTTTTCAGTAGTGAATACTGTTTCAGTAGTTTTTATGGCTTTTTTGGAGGACAGCCTGGGTTACTTAATGAGATCCTCTCTCAAAATAAAACAAAAAAAGAGTAAAGAATAATAACAATAGCAGCAGCAGCAATAACAACAAAACCATGTAACTGAAGAAAGTATAAGCAAATTTTCAGCTATAAAAATTTTGTCTTTTGCTGTTGGTGGCCATCTAAGCTAGAATGTTTGTTTCTTAGACAAACAGTTCTGAAGAAATGCTAGAGTGAGAGAATGTTTGAATTGACACTGTCCTAAAGAGTATCTGGGAGTTCTATATATAGTCCTGATATAACTATTGGTATTTCTCATACTACAGGTGTACTACAGGTGTTTTAGTTACTTTTCTCTCATTGTTGAGACAAGATACCTGATGCCCAACATTAAAGGAGGAAAGGTTTATTTAGCTCATAGTTTGTAGAAGTTTCAGTTCATAATTGGCTGGCTCCAAGGCAGGGTGGCACATGGCAGAGGGGCAACAGTTCATGGCAGTGGAAGATAGCACAAGCAATGAGAGCAAAAGTGGGAAACAAAGCTTTTTCTTTCCCTTTTATCCAGACTTCTGGGATTAGGGTGGTGCTAATCTAATCAGTGGACTGATCCAGCAATCACCCCGTTTTAATCCCAGCACCCTTAATCCCAGCATTGTACTATGAATCAGTCTCACACTCTAGATTCAGCTGCCTCTGAAAATCCTACTTCCCCATGAACACATGAGGCTTTAGGGGAACATCTAGACACAAAGCATAACAACATGTTATGTTCCATTGTTCCCACAAGTGATCTTTTGAATGCCAGAAAAATACTGATCAGGGAATTTATAAATAAATACTGACTGTCTCTTGATTTTCCCTTCAAGACATACTTGGAAGTAGAGTCATGGGCAGACCAGGGTAAAAAGTATTTTATGTGATCTTGTTCCATCTTTTTAGATCCTTTTTGCAGACTGAGCTGAAACAAATACCTTTCTGAGAACAGAACTATAGGATGGGCTTATATTTGATTCACTAAGACTCTGGAGTTTCTTCTGTCTTGCCTTTTTGCTTTTGAAATCCATTCCTGTTTTGAGTGCTGGAGAAGTGCCCAATGCTGGGAAAAATTAAAACATTAAAAATGGCAGCCATGCTCTCTTACAGGAGAGTCTTGATTTAATTTTCCAGATTGGTTCCTTTGTTTATGTCTCTTGGGCCCTTGGCTGATTGATCACACAGAGATTTGTCGTCTTGCCTGCTTCTTTGAATCAAACGTGGACTTAGCAACTAAAAATAAACATGGTGTGGTTATTAGAGAAGGAGGGGCCTCCTTTGCCTGGGGAGCTGGAGTACTTGCTGTTGCTAAGATATTTTCTGGCTTTAGAACAACATTGATCATTGGAAGTGCAGCTGTGTTTTGGACTGGAGAGCTGATAGAAGTGCAAAGGCACACTGATGAGTATTATCTTGAACAATGAGTGCAGATGCAAATCATTATGTGCAATCCATAATATTATCCCCATTTTCATGGATCTTCCTGCAGCGTGATTGTGTGTGATTTGCTGTACTGAGAGCTAGAAGTGTGCCAAAGTGTCATTTCCATTTTCAGAAGATTTGTCAGAAATTTCAAAGACAAGTAAATATACCAGATTGTTACATTTCAGGTCTTTGTCGCATTGTTAGTGGACAATGATTTTGACATTAGAATCTGGCTGAATGTTAGATTGATTGTTCTGACTTGGTACCATTTTCCTATTACGTTGTCAAAAGACAAATGGAGATTGAGTGTGAAAATTCCTTGAAGAATTACATTGAGTTGGAAACTGTTCTAACCAGTAAGTTTGTACTAAGAATGAGGGATCTTAATGTAGGGTCCCAGTTACGAACCAGCTTGCCTGGACTCAAACCATGGTTCACCCACAGATGACCTGTGTGATCTTGGGAACATTATTTAGCTCCTTCATGTCAGTTTCTACATCTGAAAAGGGAGTTCATGATGATACTTTTATCTTACAGAGTTGTTGTGAGGATTAACTGCATGATTTCTTACTATTGTTCTTGAATAATTAAGCATTCTTTTAAATTTTACCTGGTAAACTTGTCATTTATTATTGTATTTATACAATGTCACATCCTTTTTATTAGTATTGTACTGAGGGATGAAGTGGAGGTCAGTCCCAAACTTGAACTTGTTTTGCAATGATTCAGCAGCATTGAGAAATGTTAAGTCAGAAAACCTTGGTTAATCCATAGCATTTTTCCATCATGACATTGTTATAGGAGTCCCTATTGTGCCTAAATCAAAACTTAATTTCTATTTAGTGCTCTGGATTTTTTTTCTCAAAAAGGATTCGTCTATAGCCATTGAGTTCCCCCTTTTTACAGTTTTTAAATAAAGTCTCACTTGAGCTTCTCTGATTCTGGTCCCAAAGAATTGCCTCTGCCTCGCTTTATGATGTCAAAGAATGATGGTGAGATGCGATTTGGGAATTCAGCTGAACTGCATGGAAGTAAGGTTCAGATTCCGTATTTAACCACAGAAAAAAATTCCTTCAAGAGAATGGATGACGAGGAAAAACAGGTAAACAATCTGATTAGGCATGTTCATTTGATTCTGACCATGAAACATCATGTAACAGGGCTTCTTATCTGTCTTTGAGCTTCCAGTAAATCTCACCATCTGGAACACAATTACAGAGTTGGAAGTGAGCCAGTGAAGTTTCCTTGTAGCAAGAAAAAGAGCTCAATGCTTAGGAGTTACCATGAGCCACTGATGGGCTCTTTAGAGCCTACTTAAGAGAATTGCATCTAAAATAATGCTACTGATTCAATACATGTATTTGATTTCTCTAGGTCAGTGGTTTTCTAAATATGTTCTTTGAAGTTAACTCCCAGGAGTTACAAAGGTTTCTCTAGTTAAATATGTGAGGATAATGCAGCTTTATGTCTCATTATTGGGGGAAAAAACTAAATCCTTGGTCTTGGAAATTCATTGTGCACAATGGTACATACAGTATAGGCCCTGAGAACTCTTACAGTAAAGAGACCTGGAGATAAGGACTTATTAAACTCCTTTCACCAGGTAATCCTTTCTTGGGGGAACATGTTAAAAGTACTATCTTGGGAAATGCTGTTGTTAATTAATAGGTTTGGAATCAGAATAAGGTGAATGAGCTTTTAAAATTAGGCCACTAATTACAATAGTCAGATGGTGATTGGTAAAGACAAAAGTATGATATCCCCAAAGAAAAGTCTTACCAAGAAAAGCTAAATAAATAGTCTTTGCATTGGTAGACCCTGAGGATATCTGTGTACAGCTCATAGTTTTGATAAATGCGACTGAATCATACATAGAAGTCAAATTATGTTTGACATAGTGTTTTCTATAAGATAAAGGAATTTGTTATATTTTAGGAAGGTTTGAATCAAAATGTTTTAAAATTCAATGAATACTAACGGATTATATTGGAAAACTAACTTAGGTGGCTTATCCTGATGATATCAAATGTCTGAGATATTGCTGCAAAAGCTTTATAGTTAAAGGGTGTTTTGTATATCCTGTTAAACAATTGCATTTGTTGTATTATTGTTAACAGTATTGCAATTGTACTGTTATTTGCATTATTTGGACACATTTTAAACCAGTTCTTCAGGAATATATTAAAAGGGTAGGGGATAGTTTGGCATGGTGGTACATGCCTATAATCTCAGCACTCTGAGCAATATAGAGACTTAGTAAGATCCTGTCTCAAAGAAAAAGAGATGTGGGATTGTAGCTCAAGATGAAAGGGCTGGGTTGAAGCCCCAGTACTGGAAAAAAAGAAGCAGGGAGTATAGGGATTTTTAGTCAGTATTCTTTGGCATGTTCTTCCATCAGCATTTATGGAGGAATGAAGAGCCACTGCCCCACAGTGGTTGGTGCCTTGGGAAAATTTCCAGTTCCAGTTCCACTTCCCAGATGTGTGAATAAGGATCTATCTTTTCACTCTGAGGTTTTTATTTGGCCTACCCATTTTATGGTATGGGCACACAATTCAAAGCAAATACATTTTCTTTTTCTTGAAGAAGAGTATTTGATCACTGTCTCAGGTTGCATATTTCTCTTCAGACTAAATAAGCCAGTATACTCTTTGTGTTATAAAAAATACTGTTTCTTTATTATGTCAGAGTTACCACTCTATTGGTAATGTTCAAAAGGGAGGGGGAAACCCAGGAGCAAATCAGGTTGTTTACCTTGCCTGGGGTGCTACTATCAGGTTCATATTTGAATTGGGAAACAAGTTAGAACTTGTGAAGACTTCATCCTAGTTCTTAGGAGCAGACTAGTGGAGTTGTTTACTCATAAGGTATTGTTTTGCAGTGTAAAACAAAACAAAATAAAAAGCAGACATTTTAATTTGCCATAGTAATCTCCAGGAGTACTTAGCATTACATATTTAAAATAAAAATTATTACTCACATTTTCTGGAAGACTTGATAAGTATATATACAAGAAATAGGAGTATTTATTAATAAATAAAAATTGAATCTATCCCCAAAGAGATCGCAGTTTGGGGGTATAAAGGTAATTTTGTGTGATCAGTGTCTTTTACTTTCTGAAGGAAGTATTATTGGAATAAGCAAAAGCATTTCAGGCTGGTTTTAGTAATTTAGGTAACTCAGCACTGGTGAGCCTTTATTCTCTGGGAGACTTTTGAATCTTCAGAGGCTGCCTTTTAGCCCTACTGAATTTTTTAAGGCAATATTTTTTCCCCATTTGTTAAATCAGCTGGGTTGCCAGCCCTAGAGTTGCATTATGCTACCTAACTGCAGCTCATAGTGCCAGGATCCTCGGGTGGTCTCCTCTGATCTCTGCTTTGGTTCTTTGAAGCAGGAAACACAGTCTCCCACGATGTCGCCCCTTGCCTCCCCTCCTTCTTCCCCGCCTCATTACCAGAGGGTGCCCTTGAACCATGGCTACAGCAAACTGCGGAGCAGCGCAGAACAGATGCATCCAGGTAAGAGGCGACCTGGGAGCCAACTGTCCCAGGCAGTGTCTTAGAGACTCCTTAATCTACCAGGCAGCAACACCACCAGCTACTTAATTTCTTGATTTAATTACTTTTGTCTTTGGAAACATGATTCAATTTAATTTTGTATTCTCAAGTAAGGGTTTTTTAAAAAGGATTAAATTTATGTGTAATGTGTTGTCTGTTATCCTAGAAACTAGATAATCATTAGACCTGTGAACAACTGTTTAGATGATTTAATCTTTCATATCTAGATCTCATTAAACAGAGACATAGCATATTAAAGGTTTGCATTTTCTGGTATTGTTATTTCTTTCTGTAAACATATTAAATATATTTATACAATAACTGATTTTATGAAATTCCCTTAAAATATAAGTATGCAAAAACAAAAGAGTTGATCCAGCCTTTAAATATTGGTTGTATAAATGAAAATATTGAGCCATTGTGTTTTGGAGTAAGTATAAAGGAAATGCGAGGGGTAGCATTCTGCTGAGAAGCATGTAGCACATACAGTTATGGGGTTGCCTGCTTGTTCACATTTATGCTCTGCTGGATGTTAGTGGTAAAAAAATGTTAGTTGGTTCCAAGGATGACTTGCAGAGTTGGCTGCCCAGACTGCAGTGTTTAAAGCCACATAGATTTACTGCAGTATCTTGTCCTTCTGAGTTTAGGCTTCCTACTATAACATACAACTAATTTAGGATATTCTAGAATTGGGTGTCTTATAACCCCCATTTTTATTTTGTGGACTGTGGCTGAACATGACCCAGTTTCTGCAGGCTTTTGTTGCATTGAAAATTGTAGTGACTTCTAGAGGGTCACAGAAATAAAAATGTATGCCCGGCAGAACTGAGGAAAGTCTAAAATCTTGCAGCAATAAGTGGGTGTGGCATGGTGGAAAGGTTTTTGTATTGGAACCAGAAGGTATGGGCTTCTGTGACTAGATGCATGACTTCAGGCAAGTCATTTAACTCTGAACCATAGTGTCTTCTCTTGTAGAGTCACAGTGTCCTATAGGGATGTTATAAGGATTCAGTCAGAATGAGTATAAAATCTCTTTGGAAATTGACTTCTGTGCAAATACAAGATGATGTTGTTAATGGATAGCAACAAAAAAATCACACTTGAAACTTGAATATTCTATTAGCATTGGCATTTGAAACTAAACAGGGTTGAAAATTCTTCATTTTCATTTTCTAGTTTCCCTTGCCTGATTTCCTGATTGTTACAAGTGGGTCTTTTTTCAATTTGTATTCTTATTTGGGCTTGTAAGTTGATCTTGAATTCATGGGTGAATGTGTTTTTTTATACTGAGTCTATCACAAAGTTCTATTTGATATTAGTAAAAAAATACTTGTACTCATTTCCTGCCCATCTACTCATTCCATCCAAATTGGGCTCGCATCCTCCCAGTACCAACTCTGATTCCCCCCATCTTCCTGGACTGTTAGCAACCTATGCTAAGGACTTCCACACCTTCATTCCTTTTTATTCCTTTTTAAAAAGTGCAGTAAAATTTATGCATGATAAAATGCACATATTTTAAATTTTCAATTTGAATTTTAATAAATGGATATGCTCATGAAGCCACCACTAAAATAAAAAATAGACCATTTTTATTATGCTAAAGATGTACCTCTTCACTCACTCCCTAGTCCCAGTGCAAGCATTGTTTAGATTTTTTTAGTATTGCTTAGTTTTGCCTCTTCTAGAAGTTCATATAAATAGTAGTTCATACAGAATGATTGTACTTCTATGTGTCTACTGTCTTTCCCTCAGTATAATGGTTCAAATTCATCCATATTGTTGTATTAGTAGTTCTTTCTATTTTATTATTCAGGTGAATTTATTGCATGAATGTACCAGTTTGCTGATTATTCTCTTGATGGATGTTTGCGTTGTTTCTAGTGCTTGGCTATTATGAATAAAGATATTCTGAACCTCTGCACATGAATCTTTTTGTGACACATGCTGTCATTTCCTTGGCATTTAGGAGTAGAATTACTAGGTTTTAGAGTGGGTATGTAAGAAACTACCAAAGAGTTCTAGTTTGATACTGAGCTTCAGAGTGATGACATTTTAAGGAGTTTTAAAAATATTTCTTTCCTTGGAGAAAGATTGTACTTGTAGTTCTTTGTTAAGCCTCCTGTGAGGAGACTGAAGAATTATTTGGTTTGCATTGAGTTGCATATTTTTGAGTTTTATTGGGGAAGAAAAGAGAGTTGAGGTGATAAGTAATACCTACTTTTTACCTCCTGAGTCCCGATCCAGGGGAGGAATGAGCCAGAAGTCAGACCGGTGATAGCCTGAATAGCTTTGTTGCTAATCCAGCTTACTGGAGCATATGTTTTAAATGTGTAGCTGGATGGACTTCTGATGTTCACCTGTCCAGTCATAGGCAAGTTGGCTGGCCTAGGTTTCCCACACAGAAGAAAATATGCCTTTCTAAAATGACCTTTCGTGTAGCTGAGCTTCATCCAAGACTCACTGATGCAATACATCTGTCTCTCCAAAGGAAGGTCTTTGGAGGTGCATGATTAGAGCTTAAGGCCAGATGGCAGCCTCCTCTCCAGTGTGTCTCCCCTAAGCAGTAGAAGGTCTCTGCCTCTTATGAGAAGCAGAGGCATATGGGATTCATGGGCTTTACTTCTCAGGGAGAGCACATGATCATGAGGATCCTAACCAGACTATAGTTTACTGGGTTTAAAACCTTCTAGAAGAATAGAGTAGAAGGGTTTAATTTGGTGTTCCATCAACATGGGATGATTTTAAAAATTATGCTTGTCAGAAGACAATGCCTGCCTATGAGCAGAGACCTAGTTTTTAAAATTTGGATTATGTGCCTTCTATGTATGTTTCTTCTGCAGTTTTTATGTGTGGATTCATCCCTAGCAGTTTCTGAAGATCCACTTAATGGTTTTCCAGGCAGTCATTTTGATATTTTAATGTATGGTCCTGTATTTTAATGTGCTGTAACATTGCTGAGATGTAATTGCAGATAACATTGCTAAGAAACAAAAGCAGATGTGAGCCCAAAAGTGGTTTTTTGATATGCTGTTATTCTAGTACTTTATTTTAGAAATCTCAAACCATGCTAAACCTGGTAGCACAACAGGCTGCATTGCTCTCCACCTAATTTTATTTATAAGTCAGTTACAGAAAGAAAGCATTTTATGTATTTTTATACTTTCCAGAACTCGGGTTGTTCACAGAGAAGAGAAATAGTTTTGGCTTAGGTGATAATTCCTCCTTTCCATTGGAACCAAATACTACCTGGTTATGTTTAACTGTCTTCTTGCAATATTAGCAAGGTCATTAAATGTTCTAGAAATAAAAGGAGTAAAATAGTACATTTGTTTACCTTAGATGTCTTCTTTTCAAAGATAGAAAAATTGTCTTAACATAGTTTGGTTATTGAATAGTAGGATAATAAACACAAAATACCTTTATTTGTCTTTTAAATCTTTTTCTGTACTTGGTTTGTATTCTATAGAATGAAGATGACGGTGCCATTTATTTTAAAAAACAATAGTGTTCATTCTTAGCGTTCAAAATGTGTATTAGTTTTCTTTGGGCATTGAATGATGAAGGGGAGACATTTAAACAGGGGTATATTAGCATTTACCTTGTACTGTACTAGAATTTGAATACTTTCAACATGGCACATTTCTAGGTATTCTTGTTTTGTATTTTTTAAAATCCCATTTGAGGTTTTCACTCTTACACTATATTGTGAATCTTAACTTGATGTATTTTCCTGCCTCATCACAAATGGGTTGGGTGTTTTTGGATTACGCCTAAAAATATCAGGGTTTTTCTGTCTTAGATGGCCCTATGAGCATATACTCTAATTCTTTTGCCAATTCTTCCCTGAAATGCAAATGTATATCAATTTGAGTATGATGTAATAATTTTGGGGTGAATCTTCATAAACTGTGCTAACTTTCTCTCCTGTGATTTCAGCTCCATATGAAGGTAGACAGCCCCTTGTCCAGTCTGAGGGACCGTCATCTGGGGGCCCAGGAGCCAAACCCCTTCGACATCAGGCTTCCCTTATCCGGGTAAGTGACTACCTGGGGCTGTGCCAGTGTGAGCGGGTAGAGAACAGTTTGGATTTGAGGGACATGGCTTCTTTTTCATTGCAGGGAAGATGTAAAACTACCTCTTTATACAAATAACTGCATTTCTTGTTCTGTTGCTTATATGTTTTCCTAAATTGTTTCCACTATGTTTGCTTATACCCCTTTTCAGTGTCTCAAGAATAAGCCATGCTGGCTTTTGATCTTTAGTGTGTATCAAGTATCTTTCCAGCTTTATCTACCTAATCATTATGCACCTCCTTCATGAAGGCTTCACTTTTTCTAAAGCAACCCGTGCCTTATTCATTATTATTATTGTTTATTCATGGTATTACAACTGTTTTCCATTTGCATTGTACCTTCAGTAACACAATCAGCTTTTGAAAAGCAGCAGTAATTCTGTATTCTCTCTTAGTATCTAGAACAGTGTCATTTGGGGAATAGTTATTTTGCAAAAGTTTCTTGTAAGTAATGGCAAAGGCACAGGTAATATCTGTCCCACCCACACTGTAGCTCAGACAATTTCAATTTCCTTTCCTTCTATGCTTTGCATTAGATAAAGAGCTCTTAGTTTTTTCTGTATCTGCAGCTGTTGTTTTGTATAATATTTCTGAATCCTGTGCTGGGAAACTTATATTCTCAAAGAACTCTCTCTGTGTGTAGGGAAAATTACCCAAAATTAGGTTTATTTTTTAACACTGAAGAGGAAGTGGGATGGTTTGTATAACAGTTCAATTGTATAACTCGGGAAGAATGATCATTTATCCACAGGCAGTTCTACTCAAAATAGAAGAGTGGTGTCAGACACACCCATAAAGAAGTGGGCTGTTAGTTTGGAACAGAATAAGCAAAGTGTCTGAAGAAGATCCTGGAGCTCACCGAATACCTTGTGGGATGGGACACCGTGTTAGACATGGTGCAGAAGTTGACCTCCTGAGGTCATTCTCTGTGTACAAAGAACGACCTCCTGAGGTCATTCTCTGTGTACAAAGAACTTTTTTTAATTTTTAAAGATAATGACTCAGCTGTATGTGACATTTTTATATTTAGTACTTTCTATAACCATAAACTCTAGGTGTTTCTGTCTATTAGTATGGACAAGTTGACTGTTCTGAGAGAAGTCAAACAATTAGTCCCAAGTTTTATTCAGAAATAGTAAGTGGCAGAACCAGAGTTTGAGTCCAGGCTGCTGGAATGCCAAATCTTCACTTTGAAATACTTTTCCCAACACAGAGTCCCATAGTATTAGAAGCCTAGTTCTAGAGTTGCTGTGCAAACAAACACTGGGGTAAAAACACTGGTAGTAAAAAAAATGTTGTTTTTGTGGTGCTGGAGGTAGAACCCAGGGCCTTGTGCATGCTAGGTAAATGCTCTACCACCAAGCTACATTTCCTACCCAGAAATCATTCTCAGAAGTCCTTTATTGGTACCACATTGGAAAATCAAGACCCTGTTCTCTCCTAAGGCCTTTATAGCTTAGTTTTATCCCCCTAGTTGGAGCAGACAGTTGTTTCTTCAGCTGAGTGCCAGATGTAGTAGTTGGCTGCATTTAGAGATCTTGTAGAAAAATATGTGCTTTTAAATACACGACAATCACACCTATTGTGGAGGCAAGTTTACATTAGGGAAGACATTGGAGGGACTGGTATTCATCTCCAAACTCTCCAGGGCATGGCTGTGCAGGCTCCTGAAGGGCATGCTGCTCTCAAGACAGGCAGTGAGTCCTGAGTTTTGCAGTGGTAGCATGGGCTTTCTGGACCCTTTTTACCTAGTCCCCCAGGAAGGGATGATCATGAGTATCATTTGAATTGGTGCTCTATGACTTCTTGTCCAATCTCTAGGTCCCCTTTTCTTACAAATGTGCTTCTTGAGAGCTTGTTGGAGGTTCTAAGCAGGGGAGCACACTCCTCATATACCCTTGACCGAGGAAATGCTCCCCTTCTATGAAGGATGGTTGACCTCTTCTACCAAGTATGCAGCTTTGAGAGGGACACATATGGAGGTAAGAGAGAAAGAGGACACACACTTAGCCTCACTGGAGAACAATTTTGCATTTTATTTTCCTTGATAAAATTCCAGACTGTGGACTCAAATGACTCTATCATAAATTTAGATTGAGAGATTAAACAAGAGCTGAAGAGAAAATACAGCATAAAGATCTTTTCTACTTCATAATGAATTTTTCAACCTAGTCGGCTGAATCAACCCTGGTGGCCAGTGGGGTGACAGATTTTGCTGTCAGATCACCCTCACATGCCAAAAATCCTCTTTTTCTTCTTTTTTTATTTTTGAGACAAGGTCTTCCTATGTAGTTCAGGCTTGCCTTGATCTTCTCTTGGTCTTCCCAGCCCAGCCTCCCGTGTGCTAGGATTACAGGTGTGCATCACTACACCTGATCCTGATACATGTCTCTTGAGCCATTCAGTCAACCAGTGAACACCTGTTAACTGTCAGGAGTATGTTGTTGAGGATACAAAAATGAAATATCACACTAACAGTCCCTACTGTGCTGGAGCTTACAGGCCATTGAGGGATATGGTTAGTAACCAAACCATTACAAAGTACATACATAGTATGTGATGCGAATTGAAGTCGTATTGCACTTTGAGGTTGAAAAATGGGGCAGATGATGACCTAGCCTGGACAGACAGAGGCTGATCGGGGAAGACTTGTAGGAGGAGTAACATCTGAGTTGGAAAGAAGAGAGTATAGAGGTGTTAACCAGGTGAGGGGCTGGGAATGGGGGTCAGGCAAGAAAAATGAACCACATGTGCAAGATATTTTTCATTTGCTTAATGTTTTGTACACATTAACTCCTTCAGGGCTCACAGCTGTCTCTCTTCTTAGATAATCACTGGTATCCCAGTTTTTAGATAAAAAAGTTTGAGGTTTAAGCTCTTTATCTAGTTTGCACAAGGTCACTCCTGGGAAGTAATGGGACCAGAGTTTAAATGCTGGACATCATTTCCCTCTATTGCTGGTTTAGGAATGGCGTAGGTGATGGTGATGTCTACTGAGCTAGGAAGCACTGGATGAAAAACTGGTGCTGGGAACTAGTGTCATAAGTTCAATCTAGATATTAGGGATTGCATTTTGGATATAGCCAAGAGAAAGTGACCAAGAGTTGCCAGGTTCTGTGAGTCTGAAGCTCTGGGGAGAACCAGGGCTGGATATAGGTATTTGGCAGCAACTGGCCATCAGAAGGTCTTGTGGTATAATGCTGAAAAAAACCAAACAGGTCCTTGCTCAGGTCCAGCCAAGCTCTGTCCTCTGGGAAAGTTCCTTTTTCTTTTCTGTAACATGAATGACTCAGAATGGGTTTAGTGGTTCATTGCAACAGTCCCCCACAGCCTGAATTTCCTATTGCTTGTCTGGCATCAGTAGAGGTTCCCCCACCTCCTGTTGGAAGTGTGGCCTTCTGTTCAGATGAGAGTGAGGGCCTTTCTTGCTCTCGACAGCAGCCTGTGGTTTTCATGGCTGATGTGTTTTGCTTTTTTCAGTTCTTAGGTTTCCTTCTAATGCCTATCAACAGGGTTTGGCTGGCTTCCATGTTGCAGAAAGAAAATGCCAAACTGAATTAGTTTTAGAAATGAGGATACTTGAAATGAAGGGTTTTGGTGGTAGATTAGTGTTCACTGGGCCTGGTGCTAGTCTAGCTGGGTGACTCATTCCCCTCATGTTGCCATGTTCCTATGCTGATAGCAACTTTCTTTCTCTTCTAACTTTCCTGTTGCCTTGTATTCAAATCCTTCTTGCCCAATTAGAAGGAGACTCGCCTCTGGGTCCTGCAGGAACCTGTAGGGACTTCTGACCCATGGAGTTGGCATTTCAGAGGTGCTTATGCAAAATTTAGTGCCCAAACACCAGAATGTTTAGTCTTTTTGTGTGGTATTTTAGGAATGTCACTTTTCCCCCCAGGTATTGGAAGTTTTTCCCTTTCAAATTTCAGATAAAAACATAGCCTATGTTGGTGGATGATTGATAGTGATTTATAAAGAAGTTACAAGTCTTCTTTTCTGCTTTATCTGTTATCAGGTATTTAGAGGTCTTTTTGTGGATTCTTTTTTGCAAGTTACCTTAAACATCTAGACCATACAGATTTTGTAATTTTTCTGGCATAGTATTTAGAATTACACCTTTTACTCCCACTCCACAGCTTCTGGTTTTGCCAGGGTTGTCAGAAACTGTCATAAGTCCTTGTCTCATTT
This sequence comes from Dolichotis patagonum, assembly GCA_004027295.1. Classification (NCBI taxonomy): domain Eukaryota; kingdom Metazoa; phylum Chordata; class Mammalia; order Rodentia; family Caviidae; genus Dolichotis; species Dolichotis patagonum. The sequence goes on along the minus strand of PVJX010021353.1, from coordinate 2,293 downwards.
GACTTCTTGGCAGCTTTTAACACTGACCACCTTCATGAATATTCTCGTTATTTGGTGTACATGATGCTGTGCTCTCTTGATGTCCTCCTTCTGTGGCAACTTCTTCCTAATCTTTTTTCCAGTCCCCCAGCCTCTTATGTGTTGGGAATATCTGGTTTGTGTTTCACTTTAATTACTGTGTAACTACACGGAGGCTGATGACCGTGTATCTCCATCTGCTAGACATCCTTGCCTGAATGTCCCGCTGTTACTTTCAGCTGACATGTCTTCCCCACAAAACCAGCTGTCATCCTCCTTCTGGCTACCTGACTCCCAGCATAGCCTGGAATGCTGGTCATAGTCTTTGACTCCTCTCTCCTTTCAGTTACCACACCCTGGCCATTTCAATTTCCAACAAATCCTCTTGTCTGTCCATCCTGCTGACATTGTCCTCTGCCAACACATCTATGATAGCAGCCTCTGACTCTTTCTTCTTGCACACTTGCCCTCTTCCATACATTTTCTTCATTGCAGACAAAAACGGTGTTAAAAATACAAAGGCTAGGTATCAGTTAAAAATAAACATACCCCTCCACTCTGCTAACCCTTCTCACTCGATTGAAGCCTGTCACTATCTGCCCATTGTTGTCACCATCCCATCCCTGCTGCTGAATGAAGCTCATGGGCCCTGATATTTGGACTCTACTTACCTCTTTAGCCACAATAGCATGTGTGTTGCTTCCCCTCCACTAGGGGCCCAAAGAGCCCCTAGTCATTGGTTAGTGTTCTCTGGTTGATAGTGTTCTATCTATTTGTTAGTGTTCTCTGGTTCTCTGGTTGATGGTTAGTGTTCTCTGTGTGATAGCCTGCCCCTTTACCCCAGTCTTGGCCTTTTTTTCTCCTTTGTCTTGATTCGTTTATGCCTTTTCTCCCATTAACAACAGAAATGTGAGGCTTTTCTTATGCATGTGATGTTTCCATTTTATCATTCTTTAATAAAATGATTTATTGCTCAGCTATCTGTGAAATTCAGCAAGAAGAATTGGAGTTTGATCATTGTTGCCTGAGTTTTTTTAATGGTTTCTGGAACATTTTATGCAAGTACAAGTGAATACAGGTTTTCATATACAGTATATTACAGACATGAAATGAAAATGTGCATATGTACATGTATTTTTATCTGACTTTAGGGAGACAGGATTGGCAAATGAAATATCCTTCCAGCTAGATTGGAGCAGAAAAATTATCTTAAAACATCCTCACTTTCTGAACCTTAAACATGCATTCTGTGATGTTTCTGGAATGACGAGCATAGTAGTTTTCTGGAACATACTCTAAGCAATCATTATTCTTCTTGCTTCATAGCTAGAATAATGGCAAATAATTTAGAAACTTCTGTCACTCTGTCCATCTATTTGCAGGTTCAGGCTATATTTTTTGGCACAAGTTTTCTAATGAGCAGATAGGAAAGGTAATGTTACACATAGTTAGCCAATAACTATGTTCATGTAAAAGTCTTTAACCTGAAAAACATTTATTTTACTTAGGTTTCTCCTTTCTTTTTCCCTTTCTCCCCCCTCCCTCCTTATGTAGTACTAGAGAATAGTTTTCTTTCTTTCCTCCATTTCACACTCTGTTTCTTGCTATGCCCTCCTAGGGGGTTAATTCAGGTACTTGGATTCTCTCTGTTCCTTGGGTCTTTTTGGAATGGCTCTCCAGAGAAACAGCAAGCATTAAAGGATGGCAAAAATCAAGAAATATTCCTAAGTTTCTGTTGGAGTGTTGTTGGCATGTCAGAAGAGAACTACTAGTTACCAAATGTAAATTACTCCTGCTAAAAGTTTTGATGGGAACAAAAGGAGATAATCTTTCTGGGAGGCCCACATTGTGCTGCGAGAACTCTTCATATTGTGAGGGATATTTTGTTGGTGAACTGGACCAGGATGCTGGAAAATTAAGGAGAGTAGAAAATGGCTGAAAGCCGAGATTTAGCTCAGCAGCATAGTGCCTGCCCGGCATGTGCGATGTCATGAGTTCGATCCTCTGTACAAAAAAAAAAAATGGCTGAAAGATTAGAATGGGCTACCTTACTCAGAGTTCTCGCAGCACAGTGTTGGCAGCGGTTCTCAGGTGGGCCTTCCACATGCAGCACCATGCTGATTCAGTTCAGCTGGGTGTTACAAGTTGACCATTAGTTAACCCACCACAGTTGGTGCTCTGAGTTGGGAGGGAGTATGAGTGGGGTATGCTAGGTACTGCCTCAGGTGCTCCAAAACTTTCTTCCCCAGTACTTATCCAAGGAAATGACCCATAA